>JAULJZ010037561.1:0-14726 GCA_032270985.1 Heliamphora pulchella
AACAAATTAAATAGTCCAACAAGCTCATAAGCATGAATATTAAAATCCAAAACATTAGGTTGTGCTTCTCTCCGTAGCTTATATCACATGAAGTGAAATAGGTTCTTCTTGTGAGATCTTAAATGGTGGATTCTTGTGTAATAAATTGGCATTCTCGGTCCAGACAGATTGCACCAATCCTTGCATTGCGTCCTTGATCTTCTTTGCTCTTGATCTTGTGATTGACCCTTATGGGACTTGCAACGAATCTCTAAAACTCTGTCCACCATCTCTAAGACCACCTTGATTCCCATCATTAAAGACCCATACTGCGCTACTACCTACTGGGCTACGCGAGACCTGCTAAATAACCGTGCATTTTGTAACCCGCCTTGACTAACGCCATGCTCTCAATTATTAATTGAAGGATAGGTCACCCAATTTGCGCAATTTTTTGGTCTTTCACCGAGTAGCTATTCAAGCTCAACATAACTGATCCTTGGATCCAAATCATCCCTTTTTAATTCATTTATTCAATATTCAAACACAAGTCCAATCCAAGAATGGTTCCTCTCGTCAACACCAACACGCTTAGAATCAACAATACACACACACACACATAGATATATATATATACACATACATAACCCGATTTTAATTAGTTTAAAACCCAAAATTCCAGTTTCATCATCAAATTCATGGTATTTATACAAGTAAATAGGTTTTCACAATCCTTAATTTCACACCTCATATTTCAATTTCATTATCCATTGACCCAAACCTCAATTTTTTCTTGGATTTTACCCTACCCAAACCCTAATTTTCAATCTCACAACAATAATAGATTTTTAACGAATTTCTCATGATAAATTTACCACAAATCAACAAAAACTCCAAGATTTTACATGCTCACTTCGCAAACCCCAAGCTAGGGCTCAAAAAATACATATTTCATGCTATATATATAAATTGAATATACAACTCATGTGAAACAAATATTCGAGAATAGTCGTAGTTCCAGCCTCTTGGATGATAGATCCTCAAGAAAATGGCCCTAACAAGCTTCAATCAACCGAATCTTCCAACCGCGCGATGAGAACGAGCTTTCAACATCAAGCTCAAGCCTCCAATGGATGTCCACCCATAAGGGAAGCAAAAAAACTACTCTAAAACAAGAAGGCTCCAAGAGACCACCCAAATCAACCTTAGGGTTCAATTTTTAGCTTAGAGAGAGAGAGAGGAGATGAGAAAGTGAAGCAAAAAACCCCTAAACCCAACTTTAAAGTTTGTCCCGATGCGGTCTGTCTGGACGCCCTAATCTTGTCCAGACACAAAACACACTGACCAATTTTAGTCCAGACGTAACTCTACAAATGCGAGATTACTCTGTTATTCCGACTTTAAACGAGCATATCTCCTTCATACGAACTCCAAATAAGGTCATTCTTGTGTCTAAATTGAAGCTTTAGAAGTCTACTTTCTAATGGTTCTAGCCTTACAACCAAATGCATTTTATACAAAGAGTTATGTCCAGATTAATGGAGATATGTCAATTTTCTTCACACATTTTTGGCATATTTTTGGCCGAACTTGTTTTGGAACATTATTTTCTTCACCTAACACGTCATAATGTGTTTTAATTAGTCTTTTTAAATTACGAGTCATCGGGTCTCTTCAAACATGCTCAAGTTTTAATTTTCACGCACGATTTACACACTTAACCATTTTTCACCGAATGTATCGCAATGTGGTTTCATTAATTCTTACAAATAAAAAGGGACCAGGTCCCTACACTCCTTATCTAAGTAAAAATCTAAGTCTGTGTACCCCAAAAGTACTAGATCATCTACTTGGTAAATCAACATATAATCCATAATCCTTTTTAGGTACTTGATTATATATTTTACCGCGGTTCAATGCTCGTACTTCAGATTAGATTGATATCTGTTAACCATGACAACGGCAAAATAGATGTCGAGTATAGTACAAAGCATAACATACATGACGCTTTTCACTGCCGAAGCATAAGGAGCTGCCTTCATTTATTTTAGGTAATTAAATGTAATATAAAATGAGAAAAAATGTACATGATCCAAGGGGCATACCCCAGGTGGTTACAGAACTAACAAAAATAACACGAAACAACATTAACATGACGACCCACATAACCCCCGCTTGGCAGCGGGAGCCGCCTTCATTTTCTGTATCTCATCAGGTGTCTTAAGACACTGATTCTTAAATAGAGTGACTCCATACCTGAAAGGAAGAAACCCTTTCTTGAAATCCTGCAATGAGTAAGGACTTTATCAATATAAGTAGCTTATGATAAGCCAACATCCGCTGTTTTCGATCTCACACAAGCTTAATTCTGAGGATGTGACTGGATTTTCCCAAGGTATTCATATTAAACTGGCCGGATAACCATACCTTCACTGAAGATCACCCCCACATCATTTTCATTAAGCAAAATATTATCTACATAAAGTACTAGAAACACCACCACGCTTCCATCACGCTTCTTGTATACACAAGACTCTTTAGGACTTTGAACAAAACTATAAGACTAAATAGCTTGATTAAATTGAGTGTTCCAAGACCTAGATATCTGCTTAAGTCCATAAGTAGATCTCTTAAGCTTGCACAACATGTGCTTTTGGCCATTTGTTATGAAATCGTCTGGTTGTACCATTGATATACTCGTCAAGACTTCCGTTAAGGAAACCATCTATGTACTAGCAGTGACACATTGTGCTAATTCTAAACCATGGGCACCATTACTCACAAGCTCCTCTCGCTGTGAAATCGACATGTTAATGGTTACACCCTGATCTGGTTCAGGATTCACACGTATCCCGATAATCCTCCCACTACGACGAGGTAATGGGATATCAATGACACTTCCCTATATCTGTTCTATCATACTACTGGTATTTTCTCTTAGCTCTTTCAAAACATTTCTACTCATATGCTTGTAGTTTATTACATAATTCTCTTCTAGGAATTGGGTATTGGCACTGATAATTATTTTTTTTTGGGTAATTAACTGTAGCTTAAAAGAAAAGAAAAAAGGTATAAAATTACAAGGAGAATACCCCAAGCCTTACAACACCCCACCAAAAAAGCAAAATCAAAAGCAAAAAGAGGCTTCCGGCTAAGCTAAAACCAAACAAACAAACAACCAAACATGAAACTAGCTAAAAATAGAAAAGGAAAGGTCACTGATGCCGCCCCCATAACCAAACGAAGTAATGGAGGAGGAAACAAAGCCAAAACCTGACCAACCAAACAAAACTAGAACCACCATGCTTCGTAAAACTTGAGGGGAAGGGGACGTCCCAACAACCAGAAGGGGAGGCAGAATCGAGATACAAACAGTTAAGCAAAGAGCAAAACTGAGAAAGAAACCAAAAGATACAAGAGTAACCAGAACTGAATAGTCTAAGAGGCGGCACTGTCTAACCAACCGCCACAAACCACAGCACCAAAACCGAAAGAGTGAAGGCACTAGCCAAAAACCACCACAAAATAAAAGCTAAGGACAACCCCCATTGCTAGGCCACCAAAAGCAAAGACAAAACCATATACAAAAAAAGGGGGGAGGAAAATGAAGTCTGTTGAATTCTGTCTTTGATCCGTATGACTAATTCCTTCTTTTTGTTCCAGTGCCGGGTGCTTGAAGTACGAAGGGCGCTAATCCATTTTTGCCCTGTGGTAGTTTTGTCCTTTACTCTGTATTCTTATTGGTTGCTTTTGTGCAGATCTCTGTGGAGATTCTAAGGAACTGTGTGAGCCTTGGGATATGTTTTTTTAGAGCGTTGAGTGATACACCTATATCTGTGCGAGTGTTGAGAGGTTTTCTAACTTAATTGAACTGTCCTGTTCCTTGTGCAGAGTTATTTCCAGCGGAGCTTTAGTGAGATTTTCTTCTTTTCCCTTTGGAGCTTGAGCTATACACTTGTTTGGTTGTTCTGTAAGATTAGCCCTCTTTTCCTTGGAGTGTTAAGTTCTTCCGAGTGTTGTGTGATACACCGTTCATATATCTGAGTGAGTGCAGGGAGGATTTTCTAATTTATTTGAACTGTTGTTTGTTTCCTTGTGCAGCTTCATTTCCAGTGCAGCTCCTGTGAGATTTATCTCCTTTTTTGGAATTTTGAATTACACTATGTTGAGATTTGTTGTTCCTTCTTTGGAGTTTGAGTTTAAACTTTGAGAGTTTTGTCCCCTCTTCTTGGAGTGCTGAGTTTTTCTGCTTTGCTCTCTTTTGGATGGCTAGATGGTTTTATTGTTTTCACTGGTTGTTTCTTGTTCTAGCCAAGTCTAGTGTGTGGACTAGTTCTCATAGGAAGAAGTCTCGGGTGGTAGCCAAATGACCTGCAGAAGCTACTTTTGTTATGATCCCGGCCCTTGGCTTTGTTCTAGTCCCGTGTTCGTGCATCCTAAATAGAAGTAGGCTCGACTGTGTGGCTGCCTCCTGTTGGCTTTTCTTCTTGTGGTTTTCTCTTGTTTTTGCTACCTACCTATGAGGGGTGTTCATAGCCTTTTTAATGTCTTTTACCTTATGTTTATAGGGTATGTATATATTGCTTTTGATCTCCTAGCTTTGGGGGCTGTCCATAGCAGCAGTTATGTCCTTGCATGCTGGTTGGGGCTGCTTGGTTTGTTTATCTTGCTGCTCGGTTTAGCTTGCTTGGGTTGATGCTAGTGGTTTTTTCTTTTTTGGATCTTGTTGTTAGGTTGTCTGTTGGTTTGCAGGTTATTTGGCTTGTTCAGTGCGTTTATTTGTCAAGGTGGGGTGGTCTTTTTTGCTATTGCTTGTGGCTGGTTGCTTCCTTCAGTGATGACCTGTTTGGTTTTTATCTTGGGATGGCTGGACAGTTTGTAGCAGCCATGTGGTCCTTATTGATTTTGGTCTATTTGTTGTTCGGTTTGGTTCTTGGCCTGCGGTGCATCTTTTCTGATGAGCAGGTTTTATATTCTCTTTAGGGTGAGATGGTTTTTTGGCTGCTTTTGGTGGCAGTTTGGTGATTATGGTTCTCTTTGGATTTGGTTTTTTTTGTTATGGCTTAGCCTAAAGCCGATTTTTGTTGTTGCTTTGGGTTTTGGTTTTATGTTTTGCTTTTGTTGTGGGTTTGTAAGGCCTGGGGACGTGCCCCTTGTAAACATGTATTTTTTTCTTTTCTTTTATGTCACAATTAATTACACAAAAAAAATGATAATGAAAAAACTATGAACACCCCTCATAGCTAGGAAACAAAATAAACACGAGGAGGGAAATTAGCACCAGATAGCCCAGATGAGACAACCTCACCGCCGAGCCTTCTTCCATTTAGGGTATGTAAATACACATGACCTGATGTGCAAAAAAAAGTGCCATGAGAAATCCATATAATCTCACCCTCTCCACACAAGTGTATCACTCTACACTCCAATAAAAAGATAGAAGCAAGGCTCACAGCCGCTGCAGCACCTCGCCACTACACAAGAAACAAACACAATTCAAAAAGGTTAGCAAAATTCTCACATCACTCACTCAAATATGGAGGATCACAAAACTCACCAAACAAAACTGATATTGACCTTCTTATTCTTAGAATCATAAAATAAACCACCCTTCATTCATTTAGGATATCCAATAAAAAATAGATTTCTATTCTCGGTTCCAATTTATCCGTGTTCCCTTTCAGCATGTGTGCTGGTATCACGCCCCTGAACCCGAGGCACGTGAACCCCACGTAACAACCCAATAGTTTAGATCGAGCAATGGAAAACCTTTGTATAAAATCCAGTTAATGGTCAGAACCTCCTATTAAAGTAATAATACCTTTAAACTTAGACTTTTTTTAAAATATGTCACTTTCCCAAAACATTGAAAAATATTCAAAGTGTAAAACTAAAAAAATTTAACAAAATTTCCTCTATTTTTCGGTTAATCCCAATTAATTCGTTAACCTATGACAAGCAAACAGAATAATATACTTAGGCACTGCCTATTTTTCAACACCTAATCACTATTCTAAGCTAATCATAAAATATTCATCTCCATAACCAAGTAATCATATTCATCCAAAAGAAATTAAACTATATGAGATCTCACTAAGTAGAGATAATAAGAGTTCTTCCCTTTCCACTAAGAATTCATATAACCATTACACAATTCAAAAAAATATACTTTACTTTCCATAGAATAAGCAAAAAAGAGTAAAACCAAAAAAAAATTCAAAGTCTTTATATTCTTCCTAAAAAAAACATATGTCACCATATTATTCCATATTTAATTTGAACAATATGAGCCGAAACTTGCAACATAAAGATTACGTCTGGGTATTTGGTATGCCTAGTTTATCTATGTTTATATTTCTTTTGGTTCTCCTAGCTATGGGGGTTGTCCGTAGCATTAATCAGGATTACAGATGGATGTGCACTTTGTACAGGTTTTTGGGGAGCTTGTGGTGCTCCCGGGCTGTCTCTTATTGCTTGTGCTCCTCGGTTTGGGGGGGTTAGTGTATTCCTGTTTATTCTGTCTTTTGTTTTCACAGGTTAGTTCACTTTTGATTGTTGTGTTTTTAGTTATGTTTTGTCTTATAGCCTTTCCCTTACGGCTTATGTAAGGGTCAGGGTGTGTGTGTTTGGTTCTCTAGACCACATCTTCCATGTGGTGCATTTAAAAGTAGGCTTCAATTTTTGGGGTTTGCGTCCTCTGTGGTGCGGCTGTTATGGGCTTTTGGGTGTTGGTTTAACAGGTGATCAATATTTGTTTGGTCCATGGCCAATTCTATTTGCTCTTTTGATGTGGGATGTTCGGAGTTGCCTCGTTATTTTAGGTTTGGTGAAAATTGATAAACTGCTGGCCTCTATTGCTGCGATTTTCTGGGAATCGCTGGTCTGTGCTTGGTATTTTGGACAGTCCGATTTTGCTTGTGCATGCCTCCATGGTTATTTGTATAGGATTTTATTTGTTTTATAGTTGTTTGGGTCTTTGTTTCTTTTGTGCCGGGTTGACCTAGATTCTTCCTCCATAATTTCTCAATCATGGGGGTGGCATCTGTGGCATTGCTTTTGCCGCTAGCCTCTCTCTCTGTTTTGGGCTTTGTTGGTTTGTAGCTTAGTTTGTTCTCTGTTGGTTATGGCTTAGCCTAAAGCCAGGTTTTTGGCGCTTTGGGTTGTAAGGTCTGGGGTGTGCCCCTTGTATTCCTGTATTCTTTTATGTCATATTTAACTACCCAAAAAAAAAAGATTGCGTCATTTACGTCATCCTCACCATTTCATCATGTTATCTAAATAATCCATCCTCAGTACACTTTATGTTGTCTCTTGAATTTCTATTTCAAATCAAGATCTCGTAGTACCTTTCACTTCATTTACGTCATTCTCACCCATTTCAATTCCATTATTCCTTCATTATCCACGTTCGTTTATTTTATTCATCAAATTCTAAACCGACCTCGGATGTAGTCTATAAGGCCTTGTGACTATTATTGCCCATCCAGCTACACGAAGCCTGAAGGATAATAGCCCACTTTATAACTCATCACGAAAAACATCCCTTTACAGTTTCCCAGAAAAATACCGATTGATAGGTAACTTGTCCACACTTTTTCAGGGACTAACCTGATGGGTAGGGCACCCAACTTATTCTACAACCAACCATTGGTTCTTTTTCTTGGGTAATTAATTGTAACATAAAAGGAAAAAAAAAGTTACACGTTTACAAGGGGCATACCCCAGGTAATTACACAAATACCATAAAGGAGAAAATCTCCTGAAACCTAGTTAACCCAAAATAACACACAAAACCTAACAACAAATAAGTCTTTAAATTAATCTCAAGTCAATGTTTAAGTAATCCACAAGTTAACATCACAATTTAGGAGTAGTTCTTCAAATAGAATTCAACTTTTAAATCAAACGACAACATGCATGTTTGGCATGATTCAATAAATTATAAACTAACTAGATATCTAGTAAATATTCCAAATTTGCCCATTCACCAATACGTTTAATCTTCTAACCACTACGATTTGTAAGGTACAAAATCTCAGTTGATCACTAAAAGTTCTAAAACCAACTTCATACCAATTTATCATGTGTTCCAATTATTACCACATGAAATCAACCAAAAGTCTTAATCACCACTCCCACCTATTCAAGTTCAGATTATCAAGAAAGTTCTAAACTCCCAAATCCTCAAGTTACAAGACTTATATTGCTAGTTATAAATTTTGATTTCACAACATCGAAACCCCTTCCACCCGTGCCAATATATAAGAAACCTCTTCCACCACCTGTACCAATTTGAAAAACTACAACGGCTACAATCTAATCACGATGTGTGTGTTGGGTAAGATGAGATTGAAGGTGCGAATTGAGAGGTCGAGATAGGGTCTTTAGTTCCAGACATGGAGATGGCCAAGATGCACACTGGTATGGATACAGAGCCAAATCAAGTTAGGGTTTCAACTCTTGGTGCGAATCTGACGGAGACAAAGGTCAATACGCTTCATGTGGACCAGCGTTCTTAGAGTGTGGGACCCTCGAACACTGTTGCTCTGAGCTCTCCTAATGAGTGTTTCTCAGAGGCAACTACTTTGAGTAAGATACGGGAATCTCAGGATCTTTTTGAACAGACCCTAGAGCATGAGCTTGCTCTCTCAAAATGGGGTATCAGTCCTATTAGAGAGGATGTTTTTCAAACAATTAAAGCTGAGCTTGAGCTATTGAAGAAGTCCAATTCGAGGGCGCTTGATCAAATCACATAAAGGAATATGGTAACTCCATGTGCTCTTTACTCTGAGATTGATGAGGAGGTTGTTAAGGGTCCTCCCTTTAGGGACCCTAATTTCAGCTCTTTTAGAGGTAGGTGGAGTGGGCCAACCCCTTACAAGGTTGGTGCTCGTTTCGATAGTGGTCGTGGTCATGACTCAAGAACCCACCAGCTAGGAGGTGGGGCAGCTAGGCCTTAGGCGCCTACTGTTTCTATAAATAAAACGGTCGTGTTGGAAGGGTCTACTAGGGACAGGGGTAGGGATAATGCTACCTTTAGATATGCAGCGATGGTGTTTGATAAATTGCCCCAACCGAAAACTTGGGCCTCGTTGCTTCTGAACCGTAGTCTCTCTGGCACAAACCTAAATTTTGTAGAATCTAAGGATCCTAACAACCTAGATGTTATAGAAATTGAAGGTGACTTGATTGCTGATAAATCATGGGAAGCATGTCTTGTGGGATATTTCTTGGATGCATATTTAACATTTGGTTTGGTGAGAGCCACAACTAGAACTCTGTGGGGTCACAAGGAGCTGGTGGATGTGTATGGGAATGATAAGGGGTTCTATATTTTCAAGTTCGACGGTATAGAAGCTATGGAGAATGTTTTGGATAAGGGGTCATGGCACTTCTCAGGTAGACTTTTGATCTTGCACCGATGGAAAAAGAGACTAAAACTCTCTAAAGAGGTAATCTCTAAAATACCAATTTGGGTTAAATTCCATGAGTTACCCCTTGAATTTTGGAACTCTCAATATGCTTTAGGTGGTCCTCTATATCTAGATAAGGCTACGGACACGAAGCAACGTATTTCGTATGCAAGGGTCTGTATCGAAATAGATGCAACTAAGTCTTTGCCGCATTCGGTTTTGATTAAATGCAAAGAGAATATCGTGGAAGTTCGAGTTGAATACCAAGGGTTACCGTTGCTTTGCTCTCATTGTAAAGCTTTCGGTCATGAGCTTAGTAAATGCAAGGATAAACTGGTGGAAAGGTAGTATGAGTGGACTCGAATGGGTCGGGGGAAGGTAGCCGAGGAAGAGGTTATGTCAACCTTTGTTACGGCTGATAGGCCTTTTTCGTCTCACCTTAGTGCAACTTTGGGTAAGGAGAAGGGATTCTAAGTGAAAGCTGAGTCTTTTTTTTTTTGGTAATTAAATGTAGCATAAAAAAATGTACATGAATCTAAGGGGCATACCTCAGGTAGTTACAACACTAACCAAACAAAACAAGAAAACTAAGCAACATAAACCACAAAACCCCCTCATGGGAGCAGGGGAGAAATGAAAGCTAAGTCTGAGGCGTGTGGGAGCAATGTAGATCAAGAAGTTGTGGTTAATGGCGCTCATTTGTTGAAGATTCACAACAACACAGTGGAAGAAGGGGAGAGCGTTGTAATCAATGTTGTTGATCCTAAAGAGCTGATAGGTGAGGGAGATAGTGACGCAGAGATCGGTTCGAATATGCCCCTGCCTTTAAAACAAAAAGGCAGGGAGTAAAGATGTCAAGTGGTAAGAAAAAGAAAAAAAAGTCTTTGGGTCCCGTAGGTTGGTAGTTCTTTCCTACGGGGATGGTAGGTGTTGTTTTTCGGCTTCTAAGCTTAGTTATGTTTGTTTGCTGGCTTTGTAATTTGTTTTGCGGTGGTCTTTTGTAGTGGGTTAGCTGGGTTGTAAGGCCTTGGGTACGTCCCTTGTATTCATGTATTTTTTTTTCTTTTATACAAATTAATTACCCAAAAAAACATCAACCCATTTCCATAGTTTTCCATTCTCCATACATTCAAATCTCATAATATTAACTCTTAATTTAATACCAATGTCAAATTAGTTTAAACACACCATTTTAACTTTTTCATCATATAATCCATACCGTAAAACTCATATAATCCATACCTTAAAACAACCCAATTTAGGACTTTATGTTTCAATCTTTAAAATTCCTAAACTAGTTTTGAAAACTCTATTCAACAAGCTCACATTAAGGTTCAAACAGGCCATTCGGAGTCCCAAGTTCCACATACAATACAAATATTGTTATGGATTCAAGCCAAAAACCATTAATTAATTAGATTTTTAGTTAATTTCATCATAGATGTAGGGTTTTATGTAGATTCAAATTAACCAACACAAATCAACTCACAATATCATATTTAATCTAAATCCTACCTTTTGGGGTATTGCGCTCTTCTTGACCATATTATGTTTTTTTTTTTTAACAGGATTTCTGAGGAGTCTTGAGGTGACCTTTGATGGTGTTACCTCATGACTATTGATTTAAGGAACTAACTTTGGTATAGACTTATTTCTTAACTTCAGCAAGGGTGACCTTGACTCTATCTTTTTCTCCCTTTGAGTTGGGGAATGTGACTATATCTGAGAGCCTGAGTTTACCTTGGTTGGACTTTTGGGATTTGTTCTTCTCCTTAGTCAATTCTTTAGTTTTGATTAGCTAACTTATATGACTTCTACCTTTTGAGTTAGTTTTGATTTTTTAGTTATATGATGCATCCTATCCGTGCGGGTTGTGTGCGGACTTGTTAGTAGTGTTTTCCCTATTCACGCGGGTTATGCGTTTAATATGTTGTTTTGTTCGCTATCCCCCGCTTAGTGCGGGGGTTTGGTTTTAGTTGTTGAATATGTTTAGGACGCAGGCTCCTAGTGGTACTTAGTAATTTCTTGGGGTATGCCCCTTATATTCATGTAATTTTTTTTTATGTTACAATTAATTACCCAAAAAAAAAATCCTACCTCTTAGAGCCCAAAATTTCAATTTTCACCAAAAATTTGAAACCCTATAATTCGGCCACTATAAAAATTCAGCTCCTTTTGTTGGTTGGTTGTGTAGATCTTGCCTTGTGAAGCTTGTATCCACCTTGGCGTCGTCCAATTTGCTGTTTAAGCCCACCAATTTCTGAAATAAACTTGCTTCAAAGCTTTGGAACCACCATTAATAGTCGAAGGAAAATAGAGGAGAAGAAAGAAAAATGGGTGGTGCGGGTTTGGGATGAGTTAGGGGGGTGTGTTTGCTCATCTGTTTAGGCTACGTTGGCTAGGGTACGGAGATGGGACCGATGGCGGATTTGGTTAGGTGCTGGTCTTCTATTCCTGAGCTGAGGTTTTCTTAGGACTGGCCTGTCTCTTGCGCCTTAGCACCGTGGTTCGTGATCCAGCTTTTTCTCGACCTCCTGAGCCGTTTGGGTGTTGTGGCCTTCTCATCTTTATTGAAGTTCTTTGATAGGTCTTCGCAGGAGTTTGGGGGGCCATGTATGCCGTTTGTTTTGGCCTTCTAGCTTGGCTGTTACTTTCGGATGATGGCGTTCCCTAATGATTGTTATATTGATTATGGTTCTAGCTCAGGAAGTTGGTTCCTATGTTCCGATGCGTTAAATTATGATTATGATGATCCTCTGTGGCTTTGGTAGGGCTGTCATATGGTCTGTGAGGTGTTCTTTCCTCAACAGTCTAGGCTACGCTAGCTAGGGTGTGGAGGTGGGCCCGAAGGCGATTATGGTTAGGTGTTGGCCTTCTGTTTTCGAGCTGAGGTTTCCTTAGGGCTGGCCCTTCTCATGCACCTTAGCACCATGGTTTGAGACCCAGCTGTCCCTGACCTCCTGGGCCGCTAGGGTTGTGACACCTTCTCATCTTTTGTTGTTCTATTTGGGCTTCAGAGGAGTTTGGTCCTTGGTGGTTCCTTTGTTAGAGCTGTTATATGGTCTGAGAGGTTCTTCTTTTCTCATATGTTTAGGCTACGTTGGCTAAGGTGGGGAGATGAACCCGATGGCGGATTTGGTTAGGTGTTGGCCTTCTGTTTCCGAACTGAGGTTTTCCTTAGAGCTATCTTGTCTCTTGCACCTTAGTGACGTGGTCGTGATCGAGTTTTTCCTGACCTCCTGAGCTGCTTGGGTGTTGAGGCCTTCTCATCTATATTGAAGTTCTTAATTGGACTTCAGAGGAGTATTGGGGATCCATGCAAGCCGGTTGTCTCGGCCTTCTTTATTGCCTTCCGTTGTGAGCTAGGTGTCTATCTTTCCCTCCTTCCCTCCAGGAGAGCGTTCTCTTCTCACTCAAGAGAACATGGTTTAACTATGATGCTAAGCTTACTTGGGTAGGTTATGGACTCGGCTGTTACTTTGGGATGATGGTGTTCCCTAATACTTGTTATATTGTTTAAGGTTCTAGCTCAGGAAGCTAGTTCTTATGTTCATATGAGATAAATAATGATTATGATGTTCCTCATTAGCTCATATTGGTTGAGCTGTCGTATGGGCTGGGAGGTGCTCATTTCCTCAGCTGTCTAGGTTACGTTGGCTAGGGTGTGCAGGTGGGCCCGACGGTAGTTTTGGTTAGCTGCTGGCCTTCTGATTTCGAGCTGGGCTTTTTCCTTGGGGCTGGCCTTTCTCTCGCACCTTAACGCCGTGGTTTGAGAACCAGCTTTCTCCGACCTCCTTAGCCGCCAGGGTTGTGACGTCTTCTCAGCTATATTACAATTCTTTGATTGGGCTTTTGAGGAGTTTTGGGGAGCCATGTTTTGCCGTTTTTTGGCTGCTAATGTTTCCCAATGACGGTTAGTTATGTTATGTTAGTGTTTTTTTTGGGTAATTAGTTATATTAGTGTTGTTTTTTCTCTCTTAGTGGTTTTGCCTTTCCTTGCAGGTTGTGCATGGAACGTGTTCTATTAGCTAGTATCCCCCGCTTTTAAGCAGGGGTTGGGTCATCTTTGTTTTTCTTAGGACGTTGGATGTTTCCAGGGTTATCTTGGCTATAGGGAGCTTTCTTCCTACATGGTACTAATGTAATTACCTGGGGTATACCCCTTGTAAACATGTATACTTTTTTTTCTTTTATGTTACACTTAATTACCAAAAAAAAAAAGAAACTAAGAAAAAAAGAAACCTAGAACGAAGAAGAAGATACTAGGCACACGAGTAGGGGAGGGACCTTCAAGTCTCTCTGTTTATGTTGCTTTCTTTTTTTTTTTTCTTTTTTTTTTCAAGTCTTCTAGAAGACTCCATGATACCCCACTCACACTACTAGAAAAATGACTTTTTGCCTCGAGATTTTTTGCTTCGGCTAGTTTGCCGACACAAAAGTATCTTTTGCCTCAACGAATTTGCGTCAGCTAATTTTCCAACGCAAAACGTATTTTTTTTTTTTGAGACGGCAATTGTAGCCGACGTAAATAACTAAATAGTCGACACAAAGATTATTTTTTGCGACGGCAAACATGGCCGGCTCAAAAAAGAAAAAACTGATTATTTACGACTGCAAATTAGCTGTCACAAAAACATTGGTCGCAAAAAAACCTTTGTCGCGTCGACCAAAGCCCCGTCGCAAATGCTTATCAACCAAACTAAAAATCTGAAAACTAAAACTACGTAGTATTAATTAGGCGGGAACTTATCAAACCCTAGCCTTCCAAAACTTGCTCCTCTCTCCCAAAACTTATCAAACCCTAGACTCCCAAAATTAGTCGTAGCTATACCCCAAACTATAATGTCTCAAGAAAAAAAATAATACAATTAATTAAATTAAATTAATAATATGATAATAATGTTATTAATGGAATGTCGGTTACGACAGTTATAATTAAATTCAACAATTATAATACTCATTTAAAAAAATATATAATAATAATAATAATAATGAAAAATTTAATACGAAAACAAATATAGTCATTAATAAAGATGTATATATATATATACATATACATGAATAAATAATTATTAGGAAAGTTAATAATATATAATGTATTTAATTATAATACATGAATAAAGATAATAATATAATATATTTAATCATGTTTAATTATAATATAAATACAATAATTATTAGGAAAGTTAATAGTATATTAATTGGTAACCGGTGTATATATATATAATGTGATAGTCGACAAGGAAAAAAAATTAATATGCTAATTAATTTTCTGTCTGTTGCAAACATTACATACATATATTATATAATTAAATGCAAAAATAATAAAGCTTA
>JAULJZ010037572.1:0-14725 GCA_032270985.1 Heliamphora pulchella
GCAGCCTGCAAGACTGAAAATTCGAAAGGGCGACCTTGGCAAAAGTTAGGGCGTTACAAAAGGAAAGTGTCAATACCGGAGTGAAAACCATGCCCGAACTACGTTTTGGCTTGATTCCATCTTATTGGGATACGTAGGCAGCTTCTTTTAAGAAGTTCGGCCACATTCTTTATTTTTAATCATTTTTGAATCTGAGTAAGACCAATGCAAATTAATTTCTGAATTTTAATAATAAAATCATTTAATTGGATTAAAAAAATCTTTGGATAAATTTAAACCATCTAAAACATTAAGCGGGAGTTTTCATTACTTTGATCAGAGTTACAAAGTTTTGGAAAGGTCACGCAAGTCCCAAACTATATAAACCAAAAAAAAAAAAAAGCTGTGAAATTTTCAAAACAAAGCAGAAATCCTCAAGTTTTTCTCCTCTTTGTTGCCTATTTCCCTTCTTCTTTATCTTTCTTTTCCCAATCCTGCATCAGCTACGTCTTGTATTCATCAGAAAGATCGGGACACTACAACTCTTGCATCTCCATACATGAATGAGAAGGCCAGGCATCCTGATATAGTGTTAGAAATGGAGCCCACAGCGCAGATGAGAATAGACGACCTCGAATACTGGAAAAAACGATCTGACTGCGACCGAACTGTCGCATGATCCGATGGGAATAAAAAAATGTAGTCTGACGCAGACCAATCAGCAAGACACCAAGATGATCCATGGTGGTTAGAGTCATAGCAGGGATACGCCACCAGGGGAACTGCCAGGTGATATCTGGGCCAGTCAGGGATGAGAGGTATTGTCGCTAGGCTGCCTTAGTGTCGCATATCTGATAATAGGGGCGGTAAAGGAAAGATGTAGCACTGTGTCTATCAGTAGGTGATTTCTGTACAAGGTTTACCTTTTCTATCCCCCAAATATGGAACAAGAGTTAGAACGGTGAAGGAAAAGCCTTACAGTATGACAGAAGTTTGATAAAGGTTTGAAATTTACCTGAAGAAGTAAGGAGCTGCCAACAAAAGTAGTGGTCTTACCACGATGAACAGCATCTAGGCCCAGCAACGTCTTGGCTAGAACAAGTGGTACGAAGTCCTTTTCCATCCACATCTGACCAGCAATGTCAACCAGTGCACAGCTAACTCGCCTGTCAAAGGGAACAAGAAGATATTGGCCAAGAAGATAGAAGCAAAGAGCATAACATCGCCGCAGTTGAAATTTGAGGTCACTGAGGTCACTAAGGTCACCGGTAGGACGAAATCTGTCAATGATCCAGGGTATGTCAAGACAGTCATCTTGTGTCAGAAAAGAGGCCTCCATTCTAGATAGACCCCAATGCTGTATCACCTGCTGACGGGTTGAAAGAAAGAAAGTCGGAACCACAACGGAGCTTCGAGGGGCCAAGTCCAAACTGGAAGCAATCTCCTCCACAATGGGGCATAGCTCTTCAAGGCTGAACCGGAAGATGCGGCATTACGGGTCCCACAGCTGAGCAGCTACTTTCAGCAAGGGCCCGTCAATCTTTATGGCCATGAGAGGAAATAAGGAGTTGATACCGAAAGAGGCGAAGTTTAAACGTTCGACATGTTTGTCGTTGGGATTTAAGGGTTTTGGAATTATTTCAAAAATATGGGGATTCAAAGATGTTTAGAAAATATTTTAACACCTTGAAAATTAAATTTTGAAAATCATTTTTTGTTGAAAACAGAGTCGCCACTTAGTTTTTGAGAAAAATTAAGAAAAACAAAAATGGCTTACTATCTTTAAAACGTTAACTAGAGAAAGAGAGTTTGGGGGATAAGGTACGAATCGGGGAATGTGTTAGGCACCTCGTTCGCTCAACCATAAGGTTGACCTCTACTGATCATCATTGATTTTTTAATAGAATTTCTCAAAAGTATGTAAATAAAGAAAATGGAGGCAAAGAGAGAATATCAAAATTAAATATGAAAAATACATAAGATATGTATATAGCACTCCAAATTAGGATAAATAAAGAGATAAAATCCTAATTCCTACGGCATGCGATTTCTAACTAAATGATACATGGAACACTATTGCATGTAATTTCATCAAAATGAACTAAACTAACAACATTTGAATAAAAGAGTAAAACATGCTAGATGTTGTCAAAATTACCTAAACATGAATTTACTACAAAAGGTAAATTAAACTATCCTAAGTATGCTTTCAAGTAAAGAAACTAAAACATACATTAACATTAACATGATGAATTGGTAAGAGAAATGAGAAATATAAAATAAAAGATGCATAAAAAAGGATCCTAAAAGAAGGTTTATAAAAAACTTATGAAAAGAATTTTAGAAAAATGTTATACTAGGAATGGAGATTTTACTATTTATATTTACATTAAAAGAAAACAAAGAAGAAAATAAAATCTATCTTTGATTTTTGGTTTAATAATCATGAAAGAAAATAAAGTTATAAAAAAAGAAGAAGAAGATGGTGCTTTATACTAACATTAAGAGAAAAGAAATACTAATCAAATTAATACTAAAAGAAAAAGAAAATAAAATATTATAAAAAAATTTAAGGTTAATGGTAAAGAGAAGAAAAAGAAAAGAAAATAAAATGTTAGCAAAAGAAATTATATTAACATTAAAAGAAAAGAAAAAGATAGAAAATAAAAGCTAGAAAGAGAAGAAAATAAAATAGAATATTAATATTAAAGAAAAAGAAGAGAGAACTTAAAAAAGAAGAAGAAAAGAAATTAAAGCTACATTTACAAAAAAAGAAAAAAGATGCTAGAAAAGAAAAGTTACACTATTATTACAAGAAAGAAAAGAAAAAGAAAATGAATTTATTAAAAGAACATTAAACTAAAAAGTAACGGATCATTAAAAGAAAAAGAAAAAGAGCTAAAAGCTAATAAAGGAATTTTAACCTAATAATAAAGAAAAAGAAATAAATAAAAGAAAATAAGCACAATTATTTTAATTGGAGGATATAAATGTAATATTGACAATTACATTTATACAATGTAAGTACTTTTTATAACAACTAACAACATCAATAAGTTGTAGTTGCCAAAAAAATATTAGCACTAATTAATGAATACAAATAAAAATGATAATGTGCTAAGTGTGAGTGTGAGAAAATTAATAACTAAACAACTAAAGAAAACAACTAAATTACATGAAGTAAATAGGATTAACCATGTAAATAAAAGGAAAATATAAATTAAAATTAAATTTTAACCCGATCACTCTAAAAGAGAGGAAATAGAGTTAGAAAGATCAGGGATCCAAACTGAATACCTAGATTACTAAGGAATCCTCAAATTGGGAGAATGTGCTTCAACGGCCCAATCCTTGGATTGTGATCCAAGCTAAGGTTTCAAAGTAGGCGTCAGAGGTTCGGATCTTGGTATTTCGACAGGGCTTCGACGTCGGGGCTTGGAATTGCTCGGCGACTTGGTAGAGCTTCTCTCACTAAACCTCTCACTCAATTTTTGTCCTTGAAAACATATCGGAGGTACGATATTTATAGAGTTCTTCAACCAATGAGGTGCTGCCACGTTTTAAGATATGTCAGGCCATTTTGAGTTGGCGGTCACCAGGTTGGACATGGCGGTCGCCATGTTTGAAGAAGGTTTCAAAAGGTTCTATGGCGGTCGCCACAATCCAAGTTGGTGGTCGCCAGGTTAGAGGTGGCGGTCGCCACTTTTGGCTAGGATTTCTAAGAGGTTCTATTGACGGTCGCCAAAATTAACATTGCGGTCGCCTTACTTGGGTAGCAAGTTTTGCTAGTTCGACAAAATTTCATTGGTTTGAAGGTTTCGGGTTTAAATACCGAGCTTGGATCACTTTTCGAGGATCGAACTAAAGCAATATTTTACCTGTTTTCATCATTGGATTCACCTAAGATTTGGTGGGGTCAAATTTGGGGTGTCTACAGTTGCCCTTCTTTGATATAACTTGTATAGCAACGCGTGGAGCAAGTTATATCAAAGATCCAGAGACAACATCCATTTGACCGAGCCGTCAATCTTAGGCCATAAACACAAGGATGCATATGATGTTGGTTATACTCGAATTTTCATCGAGCTGCCTACGTACCCCTTTGCTAAGTATCAGACCAAAATGTAGTTCTCGGGGCAAAAATGCAAGGATGCAAGATAACATGATGCAAATGCTAGTATAAACGACTATATAGGCAAACAAATCCTAGAGATCGAGTTAAGATCTAAAGGGAGAACAAACGGGTGAGTCAAAGATCGAGTCAAGACATAAGAACTCGGTTGGGGATTTGAATTATAAAAAGGATCGAGTTAAGATCCAAGAAATTATCATAACCGGGAAAGCAATTGATCGGTCGAGTCAAGACCTCACAATTTTGGGATGAAAACGGGATAAAAATAATTAAAAGCCAAGTTACCGCTTAAAATTAGATTTATCGGAAGGATAGACCACGAATTAATAGGTCAAGTTAAGACCCAAAAATTCGAAATGAAAGCGGGATAAAAATAACTAAAAGCCAAGTCACGGCTTAAAATCAAATTTATTGGTAGAAAACACAAATTAATAGATCAAGTTAAGACTTAAAAACTTGGGACGAGGTATGAGATAAAAATAATTAAAAACCGAGTCAAGGCTTAAAACTATCTTTACCGGGAGGGATTTGCCTAGCGCATCAGGGCTTGGAACATAGGATGCCTAGCACATTAGGGCTTGGGAAACCTAAGATACCTTCTGGACTTAGGATCTAGACGCATTATAGACTAAGGTTTGAAGAAAACCTAAGATACCTTCTGGACTTAGAACCAGACGCCTAATGGATTAGGGTTTGAAGAAAACCTATGACACTTTTTGGACTTAGGACCTAGACGCCTTATGGACTAAGGATTGGAGAAAACCTAAGACACCTTCTGGATTTAGAATCTAGATGCCTTATGGACCAGGGTTTAAAGAAAACCTAATACACCTTATGGACTCAGGACCTAGACGTCTTATGGACTAGGGTTTAAAGAAAATCTAAGACACCTTATGGACTTAGGACCTGGACGCCTTATGGACTAGGGTTTGAAGAAAACCTAAGACACCTTTTGGACTTAGGACCCAGACGCCTTATGGACTAGGGTTTGAAAAAAACCTAAGACACCTTATGGACTTAGGACCTAGATGCCTTATAGACTAGGGTTTGAAGAAAACCTAAGACACCTTCTGGACTTAGAACTTAGACGCCTTATGGACTTAGGACCTAGACGTCTTATGGACTAGGGTTTAAAGAAAACCTAAGACACCTTGTAAACTTAGGACCTAGACGCCTTATGGACTAAGGTTTGAAGAAAATATAAGACACATTCCGGACTTAGGACCTAGACGCCTTATGGACTAGGGTTTGGAGAAAGACCAAAGGATAGGCACTCTCATACGAACTTAGGGTTGGGTTTGCCTAGCGCACCAGGGTTTAGGCTACCTAGTTTTCTACTAGGATGTGCAATAACCAAAGGATCGTCACTCACACATGAACCTAGGGTTGAAAGATTTACCTGGCGCACTAGGGCTTAGGGTACCTAGTCTTCTACTAGGACATGCAAAACCTAAGGATCGTGACACACACACGAACCTAAGGCTGAAAGAATTTGCTTGGCGCGTCAGGGCTTAGGTTGCCTAGCCTTCTAGGGCTTGAAAGATTTACATCGCTCACCAGGGCTTAGGGAAACTAAGGGTCGTCTTATGAACCTAGGACCTAGAGAATGCTTCGCATATGACTAGGATTTGAAAGAAGTTTGCCTTGCGCACCAGGGCTTGGATCAATAAACTATTGCTGAGGGCTGCTACACAGCTTTTAGGATCCAAGGGCTCATGTTTTCTGTTTTGGTCCTTAAGAGTTATGCCCCACTGTAGAGGAGTTTACCGTCATTCTTAATCTCATACCATGGGAGTTCATGCCAATACCTTCCATGTTCATCATGTATCCTTGTGGTCTAACTGGCCAAGAGATTTCTTTCTTCGTCCATGGGGATTCACTGGACATAGATTCTGCCCTACCAGTGCCCTTGGTGACTTCAGCTTTTAGTTGCAGCGCCGTTATGCTATGTGCTTTTGTCTGCTTGCTTAGTACCTTCTTGTTTTCTGTGACGACCGGGTTAGCACTATTCTAATGGACATTATTGAGCAAATAAGGGCAGAAAAGGACTCCATGTCCCTAGTTTTGGCCTAGACCCTGATGCTATCCATGTATTTTGCCGGTTGTCCTTTGCTTCTCCAAGTAAAAGTTAAATCTCTTATTTTCTCCGCTCTTCTCTCATTTTGCTTATTTTTCTCGATTTTTACCTCTTCTCTTCTTTTGCTGATTCCTCTCAGATTTTACTGCTCTTCTCTCCCCTTTTTTTTCACTATTTCTCTTTATTTTTTCGTATATATCTTCTTTTGCTGATTTCTCTTGATTCTTACCTCTTCTTCTTTTTTAGATCTGGCTGATAGAGAAGGTAAATCTTCTGCAGAAACTGACTTCGGATGGGAAAAACGATGCTGCCTTTGTCTATCGTCCATTTTACCCGATATGCACAACCGAGGCGTCTTGGAGATAGTATTTTTCTTTGCTGATTGGAAGAGACATCACTTGGTAGTGCTCTTGGTGGCGGATCCCTTTTATGACTTTGACTACTATGGACCATCCAGATGTCTTGCTGATTGGTCTGCCGCTGTCCACCTTCTATTATCCACACCGGATCATGAAGTAGTTTGGTCGAGGTCAGATAATATTTTACGCCGTATAGGGTCGTATTATTTCATCTTCCCTTTAGGCCCCATTTTTGGCGTGGTATCTGGAGGCTTGACCATCTCGTTCACTAATGGAAATGCAGGAGTGAACCCACACTGAGCTCTCCGCGGAGTACAAGGCGTGGTTGGTTTAGGAAAAAAAAAAGCAAAAACAAAGAAGATGGAGAAGAACAAGTAGCAAAGAGAAGGAAGATCTAAGATCTGTTTTGCTTTTAAAATTTTGTAACTTTCTTCTTTATTTAGAGTTTGGGACTTGCGTGCCCGTCCTTTATTTCCAAAACCATGTGATTGCAGTTGAAGTAATGAAAATCTCACATTTATCTGAAAAAGATTCCCAATTATTTGAAGTTTTTCGATTCTTGCAATTAAACAACTTTATTATCAAAATTCAAAGATAAATTTGCATTGATCATTACTCGAATTCAAAGATTGCTAAAACAAATAAGGTGGCCGGACTTCTTAAAAGAAGCTACCTACGTATCCCAAAAAGTGAAATTAGGTCGTAACGTAGTTCGAGTTCGGTTTACTCTCGGGTATTAACACTCTTCTTTTGTGATGCCCTAATTTTTGCCAAGGTCGCCCTTTTGGGTTTTCGACCTTGCGGGCTGCTCTAACTTTTGCCTGGGTCACCTTTTCGATTTTCAACCCAGTGAGCTTTTATCTTATTTTTTTTTCTCTCAATGGTAGTATTTTTTTGAGTTGGTTCAAGTTGATTGGAGTGGAGAACGTGTTACCATCCAGATCCACGATGATTACAGCACCACCAGTCATAATAGTCTTGATCAGATACGGCCCGGCTCAATTTGGCTTGAATTTTTCTCTTGGATTAAAAATAGGAGTCTTGATTTCCTTACGAAACAAATCACCTTCTCTCAGGTCTCGGGAGCGCTTTGGCTATCTTCTTTTGATACCCTTCTACGTGGAACAGAATTTGTAGTCTCCTTTCATCGAATAAGAGGAGTTCTTTCATCTGAATCCTCTGCCATTCTTCTACGAGTTGAGCCACATCTTATACTTCTTGATCCTTTCAAAGAATTTCTGCAGCACTATGATATGGCCTTCTTGATCTTTTGGACTTCACAATCATATTGTTTACATACACTTTGACTTCCTTGTGTATCATGTTATGCAACAAGGTATTGGCAGCCCTTTGGTTGGTTATCCCGGCATTCTTCAAATCAAATGGTGTCACAGTAGATGCCCCATGGTGTAATGAGTGCCATCTTTTCTCTGACTTCAGGGTCCATTTAGACCCGATTGTTCCCAAATACGCCATCCATAAATGATTAAAGAGCGTGCCCCATTGTGCTATCTACCAAGACGTCAATGTGCGGTAATAGAAACTCGTCATTCGGACTAGCCTTGTTGAGATTCTAAAAATTCACACAGACTCTGATGCATCCATCCTTTTTCAAGACTGGCACAATGTTGGTCACCTACTTCGGATACTTGGTTACCATAAGAAATCTAGTGTTGATTCGCTTAGTGACTTATTCTTTGATTTTCAGAGCCCATTCTGGCCGTATCCTTCTCGATTTCTATTTGACCGATTTGGCATCAGGATACAAAAGGATATAGTGTTAGATAATATCGAGATCAATTTCGGACATATTCTCGTATGATCATGCAAAAATATCTTTGAATTCTTTTAATAAAGTCATTAATTGTTCACGTTCAACTGAAAATAAAGAACTAATTTGGACAATTTGTGGGTTAATTTCATTACCCAAGTTTATTGACAAAATTTCTTCAATTATTGGTTAGGCACGCATTTTTTTTCTCTTTTAAAATTTTTAATTCTTCAGGGACATCCCTTTTGAATTCAAAATCATGAAAAAGTGTTCAAAATAAAAGAAGCAAAGCAGAATAATCAAAACCTTCGTTTATTTCATTGATATCAAAGAGAGTAGGAATTACAAAATCGAAAGCAAAGGAAGAGAATGCACAGACAGACGTGCTCTCTAACTCAACTGATCTGAATAAAGCAAAAAACTTACAAGACTCCGACTTGATTCGAGACTTGAATCATGCAAATTGCAAGAATTTAAAAATTAGCTGTGACATTTGGTGCAGATGGAGGTGGAATAACCATATTGTCAATGAGATCCTGAATGTAATGGCGGAGTTTCAGATAGTTGTCGGTTGGGTGTTCGTGGCTCTGATGGTATGAGCAATATTAGGTGAGATCGTAGCATAGCGGTAAAGGGTTAGGAGGCGGCATTGGATCAAGAAGCTTTATGAGCTTTTTCTCGATAAGTCGATTCATGGCCGTGGTCAGAGAAATATTAAGGGGAGTGAAAACTCTCCTTGGCTTTTTCAGCTGCGATGGCTAGTTGTTTCTGGGAGGAGGTAATGAAGGTGAAGAATTCAGTCGATCTGATTGGGGGTCTAGCAAATTCACCTCATTAGAGCGAGATGCAGGGTTAGTGGATGGGTAAGGTCTTCTCGATTTTTGGTTCGGCTCGACCTCCTCGATATCACTAGACTGGATTGCATCTTCTATCTGAACCATAGCATCAAGCAACTGCTCAAATGTGGAGAGCGGCTGTGTGATCAGATAACGTTTTAGGGGGGATTGCAGATTCTTGACTAAAATTCCCACATGTTCCTTTTCTGTTAGTCGGTTTGTCATTTTAGTTGCCTTTGCCTCCACCTGGTCAAAAAGTTCACAAACGACTCTCTGCTTTCTTGACGAGTGGTTTCCAGCTCCCGAGTGGTTACATCTAGCTGGACATTATAGCTATACTAACTGACAAATGCTATAGCTATATCCTCCCAGGTTCTGGTCTTTGCTACATCGAGAGAGAGGAACCATTTCTGGGCTACCCCGAAAAGAGATCGGTGAAAGAGCTGGGCCTTTAGCTGGTTATCAATTCCCATTGGCGATAGGGTGCCAACATACATTCGGAGATAAATTCTAGGATCTTCGGTTTTGTCGAACTTCTCCATATCCGGCATTTTAAACTTTTCTTGTAGTTTGGCATCTGGGAATAGACACAGATTGCCTATATCCAGCATGTATTCTTTCACTCCCTTCGCATTTCTTAGTACCTTCTCCATTCGATCAATCTTTTCCACCAGTGCGGACTCCCTAGATTGGGCAGTAATTTCTTCCTCCACCACCGTCAGGCGGGGGACCCAAGGTGGCACAGCAACTTACGGTGCCTCTTGTCCTTGGCTATCGTCTAAGAAATCTTCACCGTTCTCATTTGTATCTTTCGGCTGTCCGTTGGCACCTGGTAGACGGACCTGAATCGTCCGAATTTGCACCTGACATTGGTTTTGAGCTTGGGTTTGCTGCTCCACAGCTCTCTGTATCTCAGTAATACCTCTCATCAGAGCTGTCAAGTTCACCTCATTCTCTGTCATTTCAGCTGACTCAGTTGGCTGTTCAGATATTCTATAAAGTCTGTCTAATCCTGATCTTGTCCAGACGCGTGTCGACTATAATCTTCCTAGCCCAATGATCTAGACCCAAAGAAACGCTGGATCCCAAAAGTAGAATAACCCGTATCAATCTCTTTTCGGTCAGGAGTTCTGACGACAGATAGCAAACATCCCAGATATCAAACGATAACCACGAAAGCTAAAACAATGCCCCTGCCGAGCTCATACTGGCAACATAACAACTGAACATGCTTGACTAAACTCGGGTAAAGAAATGGGCATCACTCTGGCAAGAAAAGAGAGCTAGGCTGAGAGGACTGATTTGACCTTAAAAAAATCTAAGGAAAAATGGGCAGCATAACAGTAAGAAACTAGCTCATGCGGGTATAACAAGGATTTGGAGGAAATGAGCCTAAACAAAGGCGGGGGTATAGAACTAACAACCCGGGAGAAAACCAGAAGAGAGAAAAACTATCCTAGAGGTTTCAAAACAAAGTACGGGCATGACTCGAGAAGAAAACTATGGCAGGGAAACCAAACACGGTGAAAGCAAAGCCCGGGTAAGAACCCGAAGGCGAAAAGCTAACCTAATTAAAGGATAACGAAAAACTCGGGCCGAACCTAAAAAAGGAACTAGCTTAGACCTGAACAAAATAAATCCTAATAATATGCAAACAAAACATACAATGAAGAAAACACATAATCCTACTAGGGTTAACAGCACCTAATGGGAGGTGCTAAGGTCACTATATGTAGAAGGCCGATTTTGATCAGTCGAACAGGGTACCCTTCTGAATAGAGCCGGGTATATACCTTCCATACTTGGAGTGGTGCAGGACATGGTCAAACAGTACACCCGAACTCTTTTACTGCGCCTATGAAAGCGTACAGTCAGTAAGGCTTGCCTGTCTTCCCAATAATTCCCTAAACGGATAAACAATCGGGGCATCGGGTTGACCAGGCAGGGGGTTTGAAGAACAATGCATATGCATGCGATAATGCAAGTGAGAAATACATATTAAGAACCAACGATGTTTTTAAGTCTAGCTCTCTTATTTGATTTTGTAAATCAGTTCCCAGTGGAGTCGCCAAAAAATACTGTGGCGTTGGGATTTATGGGTTTTGGAAATGTTTCAAAAATATGGAGATTCAAAGATGCTTGAAAAATATTTTAACACCTTGATCTTTAAAATGTTAACTAGAGAAAGAGGGTTCGGGGGCTAAGGTACGAATCGGGAAAGGTGTTAGGCACCCCGTTCGCCCAACTATAAGGTTGGCCTCTACTAATAATCATTGGTTATTTAATAGAATTTCTCAAATGCATGCAAATAAATAAAATAAAGGCAAGAGAGAATATCCAAAATCAAATATGAAAAATACATAAAATATGTACATAGCACTCCAAATTATGATAAATAAAGGGATAAAATCATAAGTCCTACGACATGCGATTTCTAACTAAATGATACATTGAACACTCTTGTATGTAATTTCATCAAAATGAACTAAACTAACAAGATTTGAATAAAAGAGTTAAACATGCTAGATGTTGTCAAAATTACCTAAATATGAATTTACTACAAAAGGTAAATTAAACTATCCTAAGTATACTTTCAAGAAAAGAAACTAAAACATAAATTAACATTAACATGGTGAATTAGTAAGAGAAATGAGAAATATAAAATAAAAGATGCATAAAAAATGATCCTAAAAGAAGGTTTATAAAAGAAACTTATGAAAAAGATTTAGAAAAATGTTATACTAGGAAAGAAGATTCTACTATTTATATTTACATTAAAAGAAAACAAAGAAGAAAATAAAATCTATCTTTGATTTTTGGTTTAATAATCATGAAAGAAAATAAAGCTATAAAAAAAGAAGAAGAAGAAGATGGTGTTTTATACTAACATTAAGAGAAAAGAAATACTAATCAAATTAATACTAAAAGAAAAAGAAAAAGAAATATTATAAGGAAATTTAAAGTTAATGATAAAGAGAAGAAAAATAAAAGAAAATAAAATGTTAGCAAAAGAAACTACATTAACATTAAAAGGAAAAAAAAGATAGAAAATAAAAGCTAGAAAGAGAAGAAAATAAAATAGAACATTAATATTAAAGAAAAAGAAGAGGGAACTTAAAAAAGAAGAAGAAAAGAAATTAAAGCTATATTTACAAGAAAAGAAATAAGATGCTAGAAAAGGAAAATTACACTATTATTACAAGAACAAGAAAAGAAAAGGAAAATGAATCTATTAAAAGAACATTAAATCAAAAAGTAACGGATCATTAAAAGAAAAAGAAAAAGAGCTAAAAGCTAATAAAGGAATTTTAACCTAATAATAAAGAAAAAGAAATAAATAAAAGAAAATAAGCACAATTATTTTAATTGGAGGACATGAATGTAATATTGACAATTATATTCATACAATGTAAGTGCTTTTTATAATAACTAACAACATTAATAAGTTGTAGTTGTCAAAAAAATATTAGCACTAATTAATGAATACAATTAAAAATGACAATGTGCTAAGTGTGAGTGTGAGAAAATTAATAACTTAACAACTAAAGAAAACAACTAAATTACATGAAGTAAATAGGATTAACCATGTAAATGAAATGAAATATGAATTGAAATTTAATTTTAACCCGATTACCTCAAAAGAGAGGAAATGGAGTTAGAAAGATTAAGGATCCAAACGGAATACCTGGATTGCTAAGGAATCCTCAAATTGGAAGAAAGTGCTTCAACAGCCCAATCCTCGGATTGCGATCCAAGCTAAGGTTTCAAAGTACGCGTTGGAGGTTCGGGTCCCGGTATTTCGACAGGGTTTCGGCGTCGGGGTTTGGAATCGCTCTGCGACTCGGTAGAGCTTCTCTTACTAAACCTCACACTCAATTTTTGTCCTTGAAAACGTATCGGAGGTACGATATTTATAGAGTTCTTCAACTAATGAGGTGCTGCCACGTTTTAAGACATGTCAGGCCATTTTGAGTTGGAGGTCGCTAGGTTAGACATGGCGGTCGCCATGTTTAAAGAAGGTTCCCACTACAACGAAATGCACTATTAGCAACTACTTTTGGCAATAAAGGCTAAAATTCATTGCTAAAAGTTCCTTAATGACTACTTTTGGCAATAAAATATGTGATTTCGTGGTCAAATGCTTTGGCGCTAACCATTTTTGCGCGCACTAATTTGCTGGACCTTTTCCAACGGAGTGTGTTTATTTGGCCATGAAAACTACATTGCTAAAAGTTGTACTTTTGGCGATGTATGATACCACATCGCAGAACACTAGATTTTTAGGGCCGTAATCTATAGTTTTTCCGCGAGAATGGAGACTTGAGTTGCCGATGCAACATTGGCGTTGGTGATACATCTACACCAAGAATGACATCGTTCCATATTTGGATAGGTCTTTGGCAATGCAAGAATATGTCGGTAGTATCCACATTGGAACCGAACTTAAAAGTAAGGTTCAGTAAATCATCGAGCTCCATTGTGTGTGTGTGGCGGCTCTCTCTGGCTCGCTTCTCCTTTCATCGCGCTTCTAATTGAGCAACACAGATCAACAATAGAGGTATGTGTTCTTCTATCTCTTTCCCCCTTCCTATCCCACTCACGATTGGAACCCTATCTCTTCTATCTCTATTCCTTTTCCTTCCCCGATTAAAAGCCCTAACTGATTTTTGTCCCAACAGAAATCAATAGTTTTTTGCCTCTTCAATTGATCAAATCGTTCCGACTTGTAGGTCAACAAAAAATGGTGTCTACTCTGCCGCTATTATCCTCCCTGCCGAAGATATCGATGCCTTACGTGAGCCCTGTCACCAAAAATATTGATGGCCATTATCATGGAGATGAAGAGTAAGCAGAATTTCTGCGCCAGCAGAATGCCCAGTCACAACAAGAATGGAGTTGCACTTAACCTGTTTGATGAAATGCCCCAACCATGAGCATTGCCCTAGGGTCACCATTATTGCTCCCAAATCAATCTACAAAACCTCCAGGGAAGTAAATTCTAACAATTCTTGAATTATTTATCATCTCTAATCAAATTAGATACCGAGTGCTTCACTTATTAATTTATTGAATGTTAAAAATGTGTTTGCAAGTAACAAAGCATACAGTTACTTGCAAGTACTGAACATCGGTACAATGCATAGAAACATGTAGTTAACATATAAAATACACGGGGGTGTAACTTTTTGATGCATTGAACTAACATTCTTAATCCCTGCGTTTTAAGCATGATTAAGGTCATCACATCTCACATGAGCATTAATTACTTTGTGAGAAGGGATACTGAGAATGTGAAAAATGTTGGCTCCAATATTGTGCAATGGGCAAAGAAAATGGGACTTCCCCAGCTATTAAATCCTACATTGGGGAAAACAAGGAATAGATCATACATTATTCATGCGTGCATCTAGTATCAGCTTAAGGAAAAATGCGTGTTTATCCCATTGGTAGTTCGAGTAATATTGTATACTTGTTGAGCATCTCAAAAATGCACAGACAAGTAAAGTGCAATTTGTTTTGCTATACTAGTGATAACTTCAATGAGCATATACTAATGAATACTGAAATTAA
>JAULJZ010037583.1:0-14725 GCA_032270985.1 Heliamphora pulchella
ATCTGAGTCACTGCTATTATATACTGGACCGAAACTATGTCAGCTATTTAATTTTACTTGGCATGGTCAGTTGCCTAAAGTAAAATTAAAAAAAATTGGCCTATCTGGTTTTATGAAGGATAGTAAACGTCCACCCATCGAGGCATGCTATTTTCAGGTTACTAGGCTATTGACGAATTAATTTTAAAATGGTAGAGGGAACCAAATTAAAATAAATTTACAGTTTTGCTCATCATAATTAACAGATTTATTTTAATTATGCGATTCTCAGGATTAAAATGACTTTCAATCCATTCGCTTTAATACTAAAAGAAAACAAACTAACGGGTCTGAATTTTGTTGACTGAAAACTAACAGTAATTTCTGTTCACCGATTATAAAAATATATTTAGCAGTGTTATCTAAAGATACCTAGTGTGTAAATACGGGAGTTACTTATCATATCTGTAATTCATTACATGGGTTCTAGAAAACTCGACAACTTAGTGATTGGGAGATTTACCTACATATGAACAACAATACAAAGGTAACAACAGTTGCAGTAGGAGATGTCACTCTAGTTTTGGTAGAGATCAGATTTTAATATTGAGAGATTGCCTTTATATACCTGCCATTAGAAGGAACTTAGTTTTCATTTCTAGATTGGCTAAAGAAAGATATTTGGTTTATTTTAGTAACTCAATGGTTAATAAGGATAATAAACGGGTAATGTGTTCTGGTATATTGGTGGATGATCTTTATACTATTACCCGAATCTCTCATATACTACAACGGACTGAAATGAATAACACATCTAATTTACTATAGAAGAGAAAGTTTAATTCTTTAATGAACCAAACGTTTCTTTAGCACTTACGCTTGGGTCATATTAATCTAAAAAGGATAAACAGACTGGTAGCAGATAGACTTTTGAGTTCAATGGAAATAGAGACACTTCTAGTATGTGAATCTTGCTTAGAAAGTAAAATGACTAAGAGGCCCTTTTCAGTCAAAGGCTATAGAGGTAAAGAACCGTTGGAGCTGGTTCATTCTGATGTGTGTGGTCCTATGACAATCCAGGCTAGAGTTGGCTTTAAGTACTTCGTCTGTTTCATTGATGACTACTCAAGGTATAGATACATTTACCTGATGCAGCACAAGTCTGCATACTTTGAGAAATTCAAATAATTCAAGGTGGAGGCGGAGAAGGGTCTGGGTAAAAGTATCAAATCACTACGATCCGACCGTGGTGGGAAATACCTCTTTAGAGAGTTTAAGGACTACTTGTCATCAAAGGGGATTACATCCCAATTAACTATACCTGGCACTCCGCAGTAGAATGGGGTAGCAGAAAGAAGGAATAGGACTCTTATGAAAATCATAAGGTCCATGATGAGTTATTCAGGTTTACTCGATTCGTTTTGGGGACTCATTTTAGAGACAGCGACTTACATTCTGAACTTGGTACCTTCTAAATCAGTACTTTCTACTCCCACAGAATTGTGGACCGGGCGTAAGCCTAGTCTAAAACACATTCGGATTTAGGGGTGTCCAGCACATGTGCTGAAAGAAAACGCGGGTAAGTTAAAACCGAGGACATAAATCTATTTCTTTATAGGCTATCCCAAGGGAACGAAAGGTGGTCAATTTTATAGTCCTAAGGATCATAAGCTCATTGTTAGCACTAATGCCCGATTCTTTGAAGAAGATTATATTATCGATCACAAGCCTAAAAACAATATTGTTCTGAAAGAACTGAGAGAAAATATAAGTAGAACGGAAGAACAAGTCACTGATTTCCCATTATCTTGTCGTAGTGAGAGGATTATCGGGACATGTACAAATCAAGAACAGGGTGTTGATGCACATGGTTCAGATTTTACACAACGTGTTACTACTAGTACACAGGCACAGTTAGTGTCTCGTAGTAGGGAGAGGGTTGTTCATCAACCTGACCAGTATATGTTCTTGGGAGAGTCTTTTGATAGGATCCCGACAGAACTAGATACCGAGCCCTATAACTACAATGAAGCACTTTAAGACAAAGATGCAGATCTTTGGCAAAAGGTTATGAATTCAGAAATAGAATCTATGTATTCTAATCAGGTCTGAAAACTTGTAGAACCACCCGAAGGGATAAAATCCATTGGATGCAAGTGGATTTATAAGAGGAAAATAGGAGCAGACAAAAATGTTGAAACCTTCAAAACTAGGCTTGTTGCCAAAGTTTTCACTCAAAAAGAATGGATCGACTATGAGGAAACCTTTTCGCCAGTAGCCATGCTTAAGTCTATTCGGATTCTTTTATCCATGCCGCTTATTTCGATTACAAAATCAGACAAATGGACGTCAAGATAGCTTTCCTTAACGGAAGTCTTGATAAGTGTATCTACATGATACAACTAGACGAATTCATTGTAAAGTGCTAGGGACACAATTTTATGTAAGCTTAAGAGACCCATTTATGGACTTAAGCAGGCATCGAGGTCTTGGAACACTCGGTTTGATCAAGCCATTAAGTCTTATGATTTTGATCAAAATCTAGATGAGTCCTGTGTGTAACAGAAGCGCGACAAAAGCGTGGTGATCTTCTTAGTACTTTATGTAGACGATATCTTGCTCATCGAAAACGATGTGGGGGCATTATCTACAGTTAAAGTATGGTTATCTGGGCAGTTTGATATAAAGGACTTGAGAGAAGCCAGTCACATCCTTGGGATCAACCTTGTGCGAGATCGAAAATAAAGGATGTTGGACTTATCATAAGCAAAGTAGAATGATAATATCCTTGCTTATTTTAGCGTGCAGGATTCCAAGAAAGAGTTTCACCCTTTTAGGTATAGAATCAATCTATCAAAGGATCAATATCCTAAGACACCTAATGAGATAGAAAAGATGAAGACACTTCCTTATGCTTCGGTAGTAGGAAGTCTCGTGTATGCTATGCTTTGCATTAGACCCGACATCTGCTTTGCCGTTGGCATGGTTAGTAGATATCAGTCTAATCTAGGACAGGGATATTAGACTGTGGTAAAGAATATATAATCAAGTACCTAAAAAGGACTAAAGATTATATGTTGGTTTACCAGGTAAACAGTCTAGTACGTTTGGGGTATACAAACTCAGATTTTTAATCAGACATAGAGCTTGCATGAAGAGACAACCGTGCAGATCTTTTACAAAGAGCTTACCGGCTAAAACTTTTGATAGTCATGTAGATGGCATGGGAGTCAGATGTATAGCAGCTTGGTTTTGAGTATAAGGGAGAGATTGTTAGGGTTGGTATACTGAAAACTATGATTTTAGTATTTAATTTTATTTTTTAATAAAATTAATTTTATATTTTATGAGAATCTTTATAAGTAATGTATGTGTATCATTTCTTTGATATTATGCATGGATGTCTGATGTTCTGTATAGTATTTAATCTGGTGCATAGAGTACGACTTGCACACAGAAAATTAGATTTTAAGTTCTTACAGAATATAAGTTTTTTGTTCACAGTTTAGATAGAAATGGACATACTATCGGTATGACTGTAACACAGAGTTTTAGTAGGCCTGTCTTGGTTACAGGAAACAGATAATAGCGTCATCTATTGTTTCGACTCTCTGTGTTAGTACGCTTTGTGTGTATTGAACGGGGCATTTGGGGTAATTAATTTTGTACTGACTATATAAATTAATTTACACCCTAAGGTTATTATAAATAGTGCTTATTCTCTTAATCTTGAAATAATTATTGATTTGCGTATATTTAATATTTGTTGTTTTGATTCGTGCGATCTTATATGGGTCTATATTTCCGGTGAGTTAAATAGTGGTATTATTTATATGGAGAACATTAATTACTGACGGAATTCACGTCTCGAAAGATTGGGATTGACGATACCCCCTTAAGGAAGCTTATAAATTTTGACCGGGCCAAACCCTACTGGTGGATTAAATTATCTGGCGGTCAAATAAGTTAAGTAGAAGGGTTTAAGGAATATTAAGATGCCGATTAAATTAAATTGTCAGTAATTAAATTTAATTAGCGGGTTCGAGAATCTTAACGTGGGGAGAAATGGTAAGCATTTAATAACAGGAGCTCAATGCTATATGGTCTTGAGATTATGGGTCATCGTACAATTATAGTTATTTAGTGGTGTAAACTGTAATTCAGTGTTTTATGAAAATTACAGAAATTGCTACTGATTTTTGATAATTACAAATACCGCTACAAGGTTTGCTTAATTGCAGAAATCGCTGATACGTGTCTGTGTTTCACTGGAAGTCTTATTTGTAATTACTCCTCAGGTCCCTGTGGTAGCTCTATATGCGGGTAGGCTGAACCAGTTTAATAACTTGTTTTCTAAGACTAAAACTGTCTTGGTTTTTCCGGTACGAGTTCTCGGAGGATTATAGCCCACACTATATCTGGAAATCGCATAAGGGAATACAGTAGAAGATCTGATAGGAGCTTCAACTCAGATTCAAATCATAGTTGAAGATTTGACCGGTACAAAGATATTCTTCTAAATTAACTTCGGATGCACAGGTTTTATTTTGATCGTACGTCATTAAAAGTTTTATCTGGAGCCTATTTTGGCAGTTTTGCCTCCAACAGGGTTGTGGGCAGGCTCGGGTCATGAGCTGGGCCTTGGGCCAGCCTACGGGCTCTGAGGGTGGGCCAGGCCCGATTCTAGAAAAATCGGGCCTGAACTTTCAACAACTCGAACTCGGGCTCTATAATAACTAATCTCGGGCCTGGCCCAGGCCACCCACAGGCCGTGGACCATTTTTACACCCCTACTTTGGACATAAACATTACGCTAAGAGAAATTTTTACATTTTTCTATTTTTCATCCAAGTTAACTATTTTCTACAAACTTTGGCACAATACCATAAAAGTTTTGTTCGGAAGACTAAATACATTTTTAGATTTAAGAAAAAATCACATGCTAAAATCATCCCAAGAAAGCTCCAGTAAAAATTGGTTTTGATTTAAACTCTGTTTGGTTTCTCTGTAAATTTGGGTAAAAGTGAAAAGTTACTTTTTTTCGATTTTAACTGGTAAACTTTGTTCCTTTCTTTCTTAAATTAAACCATAGTTCCATACACTTGAACCAAACACAAAAATAGAAATTCTAGATAACTAAAACATGTATATAACATATCCAAAAAATCAAAAGAAGAATAGAGAAAAGGAAAAGGTTCAATCCAACTGAATTCTAACTAGTTCTTCATTTTGATTTTCTTCGTTAGTCTTTCATGGATTTAGGTTTTGTTTTTGTTTCTTTAATCTTATTAGAGGTTGTTTGAGAGGTGCTCGTAGAGAAAAAAAATAGAGTACTAAGAGTTTCTACCTTGGAGAGTTGATAAAAAATTAAAGGACTTAGCTTTAGTATAAAATCTTCACTTTCTTCTTCTTCTTCCTTCATTTCTCTTTCTTTTTCTTTTTCTTCTTCACTTTTTTTTTCTCTATAATTCTGCCAAGAGTGCCAAACCAAGTGGGAGAAAAGGAAGCGAGTTGGATCTTTTTATAGACAAGGGAAGTTATATGCTTAGTGCAATGGAAAAACATGAAGGAGAAACATGATTTGAACTTTCTTCTTCGATACATGCATAGCTCTATTATCATAGGTATATGCATAGGTACATGCATATACTTATCATCCCTAATTTAGGGAAAAGGTGGAGCCCTTGGGTGGCTGGCCATTCATGCATTTTTTTATTTATATAACACACACACACACACACAGATATATATATATATATATATATATATATATGGGCCAAATAGAAAGTTTGAGCTCAAATTAAAAAAATTTGTGTGGGTTTGGAGAAATAAAATTTGGACTTGAATCAATGATTTGGGCCTTTATTCGGATAGGGCTTTTCTTTATTTTTTAAAACTTTTGACTTCTTAGATTTTAACCTAACCCATGAAGTGTATAAGAGAGCCTATTTCATATATATTTTCTTACGATGTAGGGTTTGTGTGAGACTATCACAACTATTAGGATCCTAATGTGCTAGCCAAAAAATGGGGTATTACATGTAGAATACAAGATTCTAGCCCAACAATTACCATGACTTGAATTCTACAAACCACCCTGAAGATAACTAGCGTTAATGTCGATTCTACTATCATCCCTGTCGTCAAACTGCCATACGCAAAGAGCATGGCATGCACCTTTACATCGAAATGCCAGTACTCCAACCTGAATGCCCCATAGAGCTCACTATTTTGTAGAAAAACGTGGCTCTATCTCACCCCTTTTATGCACAAAACTAGAGAAATCACCACCACTAACCAAATAAAGAGCAAATGAGACTTGCTTATGTACAGACCGGGTATGTTTTTATTTGTGATTAAGTATTTTTATTACCATTGAATTTGCCAGAATCGGTTCTGGAGGATAATTTTAGCATGTTGTGTGGGACCGGTATGTGTTGGGACACCGGGATCCTAGTTGGTGGTTCATGTAGTACATTTTTTTAAAAATTTTAGTGAAAATATTAAAATTTATTTAATTACGAAATTAGAGGTTTAATTAATTAGATTAAAGAAGCTAAAGAAATTGGGAGTGTGTGACCCGGTTTCGTTTCTTTTTCATTATATATATATGACATGTTTGTTTATTCTTATTTGTCATACAATAGCATGTTATATATGTTTTTATCGTTAGATGCGTGTTAGGTTGTTGTCCTTTAATGTTCTCGGTTGGTTTTGAAGTTTTCCTAAACCTGGAGTACTTGCCGTGTGTTTGCAGTAGCCATTCAATCGAATGAGGGAGTGAATCTAGTCAACTGGATGTTCTGGGTTGGAGTTCAGTCGACTGGATTAGAGGTTTAGTCGACTGAACCGTGGAGGTGGAACATTTTTGGGCTTTCCAGTAGCTTTTCAGTCGTCTAACTTAGTGGGTTCAATCGACTGAGTTCCTATATGGGGTTGAGCCTATAAATATCAATCTTTGGGAGATATTTTTAAAAACCTTGCTTCCTTTGTAAGTTTCCTTTTTCTCCACCTTCTCTCTAGACTTTTGAGGGCTCAGAGCTTGTTTTTTATGATCAGTTAGTAGATCCTTGCTATCCACGCTGTAGGCTTCGGATCTATCCAGACAGATTCTCGTTCTGACGAGATTCGATTTTGGAGGCGTCATGTTTTGACTCTCTAAGGTAGGATCATAGACTATGTTGTTTTTAAAGGGTGTTACATACAGTTATACACTGTTCTATCGGTTGAAAATTCTATAGATGTTGTATTTTATATTTAAATCATGTTTGTTCGGACAAAAAACATGTTTTGCGCTTTTTCTTCATTTAATACATGATATGGACTTGGGGATGTTCATGGTTTTCAAAAATGTGATTTTAAAAATGGTGGATTTATGAAAATCTTAAAAATCGTGTTTAGAGGTTTGGAGTTAACCTTCGGGGTTGAGTCTTAGATTTGAAACATTTTGACCGAAACGGTAAAAACATTTTGAAAATGTTATTTAATCTCCATGGTTAATAGATGTTGTGGCAGTTGGCCACTAGATCTCCTTTATACATGCTGACGTATAGTTTTTTTAAAGGATTTTGTAGTTGAGTTACGTACTGGTTCTTAAATGATTCGTTAGATGTGCCGTGACAGTGTTTGGATTGGACGCTTTTTCCCTCGATTTTAATCCATAAAGGGCTTGGTGGGTGCTTCTTCCCTTGATTTTAGCCCGTAAAGAGCCAGTTGCCCCCGTGTGTAGCTGTATTGTTGTGACTCCGTATAGAACTTTTCATTACCTAGAAGCCCTTAAATGGTTCAGGACTAGGGTAATGAGCAGGAGTCTATAGTAGTTGCCTTTGTCCTTGTGTGTGATAGAGTCGGCACATAAAAATCATTATCTTTTCTAGGTTGTGTGTTCCGAGTGAAAATTCATGTTTTGGTTACTATTTTTTCTTAACTGTGAAACGTTATCTGCATTGTTGAAATACTTAATTTTGAGGATGGAAAACCATTTTGAGACTTGTGGGAGTCTGATAGAAAACTTGGGGTTTTATGAAGTAAAACTATTTTGGGGCTCATGTGGTTGAGTCTTTTTTATGCTATGTGATTGCATATCTAACTTTACTCCATCATAGTCTGTTTCTATTGAGTTTCGGCTCACTTTGTGGGATTGGTTAAAACCTTTTTCAGGTGTTAATGATCATGTGGAGTTGATTTAGAGGTGCCCGTGGTGGCAGAAGACTACTGTTTAGTTTTTCTTTTTGGTTATGAGATCATATATTCCTACATGTATTTCCTGTTTCTGAAAGCGTGTTTATGAGCCTTGAGACACTCCATTATGCATGTATGAAAATGTATGTATGTTAATCTGAGTGATGGACCTTAGGTACCATTTTAATTCCAAAAGCTGTATTTTGGTTGATGGTTTTCCCAAATGAAAAATTTTATTTTCATAAATGGTAGTTTGGTGGTTTCTTTTCATGTGACTCTAGAGTTTAGGGTGTGACGGGTAGCCAAGCAAACAAGGCCTTATGGACCTTCTAGAAGGTTGGAGAATTGGGAAAAGGGGTTAAAAAAAAATCCCAAGGGGACCCAACCCCCCATTCCCGTTGGACCCTCTTCTCCTCCATTTCTTCTCTTCTTTTTTTTTTCTTCCATGAGAGAGCTTCCCAAAAACTCTAAAACCATAACCTTGTTAACATAAAATTAAAAAGTTTTGAGCAAAATTTAAGCTTAATTGAAGGGAAATAAGTAAGGAGCTAAAACTTTAGAGCAAGAAATGTAAGATTGAAGCATCAAGGAATAAATCAATGGAGTAGCCAAAACCCTAGGAGGCAATTTTGGCAAAATCTTAAAGCTTGGAGGTTAATTGAGGTAGGATTTAGACTAATTCTAATATTTTTTTATGATTAGTGTTAATATTTGAATGAAAATACTCCATAAATCTTCAAACTTGATAAATGTGATAAAACCCTTGCTAATCTTGGTTTTATTGAATGGGTTCATTAATAAGTGGATGATTTCTTAAACATTCAATGAGATATTTGAAGAATGGACCATAAATGTGAGGTATAACTTGCTTAATTGAATGATTGGTGTAAATCAATTCTAAAGTGTTAAGATTTGAAAACTTAGAATATGTGAGTAATTAATATCGTTGTTGGAAAATTGATTTCTCATGGAAATGGGTTTATTACTTGATGTTAATGAGATCTTTGCCTATATCTTGCCAAAAACTAGCTCAACTCTTGAAAATAAATAGTATGATTTTGTCGATTAGGTGGTTGGGATGAATTGAGTGATAATTTGAGATTTGTAGTTTAAATCCAAACGATGTGTATGAATTTAATGGTTAAAGAAGGTGTTGAGAATACATGACTATGAGAAATTGAATTGTTGTTGAAGATAAAGAATTGGTGTTGTATAATCATGTTTGGGAGAGGAACTAGTACTGGGTTGGTCTTCCGGGTTAGTTATCGAATATGAAATGATTGAATGAGTAAATGATTTGGTAACGGGTCGCCTCCTGGGTGTTCTTTCAGAAAACCAAAATAGTTTGGTAATGGTTTGCCTCCCGGGTGTTCCTTCGAAAAATCAAAATGGTTTGGTATGTGAATAAGTTAGGCTAAAATAGCTCCTCGGTGAAATACCAAAAACTTGCATAAGCTCGGTGTCATTCACATCGGGTTAGCCCTCAAAAATCTGTGCTTCGGGTGCCGTGTTCCCCCAAGAGAGACTTGTAAAATGAGCTTTGAATTGGTGAATGGGATTATTGTAGTGTTGGTTTTATTATGGATGATGACATGAAATAGAGGTGTGGATCAAGTAATGATGATTTTGCGAGAAAATGAATCAAAAATGTTTTGACAAGAGGTTTATTTGAATGGGTATTTTGGCATTGTTTTAAAAGAGAAAAATGGAGAAACAAACTTAAGATTTGGGAATAGATGAAGAGAAAATATGGTTTAACATTGTGAAAGAAGAACAAATAAATGGAAATTTATGATGGAAACAAAAGAGAACTATGTAATATGTTGGTATTTACCTCACACCTCACAAATCATGCATTGTATTCTAATTAGTCTCTATTCTATGAGTTTTGGCTCATTTTTATTGAATCTATATTTTACAAGTGCCGAAGATCACGAAAAGAAATGAAATGACATTCGTACTTTAAGAAGAAAGATGGATGCTGGATTTTATTTTGATTTACAAAGATATATGCTTTTGAATAAAATGTGAAGTTGTATGTTAATTGAAGTAGTGATAAGAAGTGTATATGTTGTGATGTATCAGAGATATTGGGAAACCCATGTTTTAAATGAATCTTTCAATCAATTTTTGTGAAATAAATCATTCAAGTCATGTGATTGAGAATTTTTCAAGATTTAATAAACATCTTTTGAATGAAGGAAGGTTAAATGAGAAATTGAATGAAGAATTAAGAAAGTTTAATGATTATGATGAGTTTTAATCAAAATGTATAAGGTTGATGTGCGTGTTAAATTAATGTTTGTGACTTAATGAACGTTTGGAATGCATGTTTATTTTTATGAACTTCCATTTGGTTGATTATGGACTTGGGTGGAGAGTTTCAAACCAAAACAGAGCATTTTCTGGGGTGTTCTTGGGGTGTTGGGCGCTCAAGAGGAGTAGGGGTCCGTTTGATCCGTCACATGGCAGAAAGTTTGGACTTGCCACTGGCACTTAACCGCTCAAGTGGTTCCCAGTCCGCTTGAGCAGACCAATGCCAGACTGCGCTGAGTCAACTTCACTCGATCATATGTTTCTCATTCGGACTCCAAATTGGGTTATTACTGTGCTCAAATTGAAGTTTCGAAAGTCTTCGCTCCAATGATTCTACTCTCATATCAAAATTCATTATGTCGGAAAAGTTATGACTATGTGAGGGCATGTCAAATTTTTTTAACCGTTTTTCGCCTGCTTTTAGTCGAATTTCTTGGAAAATATTATTTTTATCATCGTTAGACCTTTTCATCAAATCTCTTATTCCTTGGGGCTATATATATGACCTGTTCACTCTCAGGTGGCCTCTTCACTCTCGAATCTCGATGTCTCGGGTTCAGGGGCGTGACAATTATGTCGAGTTGTACACCTGTCCATCACATTTGTCATATCAGTCTCATTGCTCAGAGTTTTTCTGTAAACATCCAACAACCATTGCCATTGATTCTTACCGGCATCATGCATATCACCTAATCTTCTCACCTGCGCACATATGTTGAGGTAAAACTGTCAAAATTATTATTTTTGTAAACGATTTTTGATAAAAAATTAATTAAACGATACCGAAACGGGATCCAGATAAAACTTTTGATAACGAACGATTAAAATAAAACTCGTTCAACCAAATTTAATTTAGAAGAATACCTTTTACCGATCAAATCCTCAACTACATTTTTTATTTTGAGTTGAAACTTTTGTCAGACCTTCTACTGTATTTTCTTATGCTATTCCCGGATATAGTGTGGGCTATAATCCTCTAAGAACTCGTATCGGCGGAATCTGGACAGTTTTAGTCTTAAAGACAAGTTATGAAACTGGTTCAACCTACCCGTATATTTATAGAGCTACAGTAGGGACCTATAGAGTAATTATGAGTAAGACTTCTAGTGGGCTACAGACACCCATCAGCGATTTCTGTAATTAAGCAAACCTTATAGCGGTATCTATAATTATGAAAATCTTATAGTAGTTTTTACAATTTTTATAAAACACTGAATTACAGTTCACACCACTAAAGAATTATAATTGCACTCTGACCTATAATCTCAAAATTTTCTTGCATTGAGTTCCTGTTATTAGATGCTTAACATTTCTCCTCACATTAAGATTTTCGATACCTGTCAATTAAATTTAATTACTGATAATTTAATTTAATCGGTATTTTAAAATTTCTTAAACCCTTTCACTTAACTTATTTGACCGTCGGATAATCAAATTCAACTGGAGGGTATGGCCCTGTCAAAACTTATAAGCTTTTTTAAGGAGGTATCGTCAATCCCGATCTTTCGAGACGTGGATTCCTTTAATAATTAATATTCTCCATATAAATAATACTGCTATCTAACTCATAGGGAATATAGACCCATATAAGATCGCACCCTCCAATGAATCAAAACAACAAATATTAAATATACGTAAATTAATAATTAATTTAGAATTAAGAGTATAAGTACTATTCATAATAATCTTGGGATAAGAATTAATTTATATAGTCAGTATAAAATTAATTACCCTAAATATCCCGTTCAATACATATAAAGTGTATTAGCACAGAGAGTCGGAATAATAGATGATACTATTATCTGTTTTTCATAGCCAAGACAGGCCAACTAAAACTCTGTGCCACAGTCGTACCGATAGTATGTCCATTTTCATCTAAATTATGAACAAATAACTTATATTTTACAATAACCTAAAATCTGATCTTCTGCGTGTAAGTCGTATTCTACACACCAAATTAAATACTATACAGAATATTAGACATCCATGCATAACATTAAAAAAATAATATTGTATACATTGCTTATAAAGATTCTCATAAAAATAAAAAAATAATTTTATTAAAATAAAATTAAATACTAAAAGTATGGTTTTCAGTATACCAACCATAACAGTCTCCCACTTATACTCAAAACTATACTACTATATATCTAACTCCCATGCCTTCTACATAACTGTCAAAAGTCTTAATTAATAAACTCTTTGTAAAAGGAAATACAACGTTATCTCCTGATGCAATCTTGGTCACAGTAACATCACATCTCTGTACAATTTTTCATATCAAGTGATATGATACTTACGCTCAATGTGCTTTCCTTTCTTGTGAACCCTTGGGTCCTTCGAGTTTACAACGGCTCCATTATTGTCACAATAAAGTGTAATAGCCGACTGAACTGAAGGGACCACCTCTAGGTCCAACAAGAAGTTCTTGAGCCAAACGGCTTCCTTGGATGCTTCAGAAGCTGCCACGTACTTGGTCTCCATGGTGGAATTAGTAATGTAGGACTGCTTGATATTTTTGAAACTTATAGCTCTATATCCTAAGGCAACATATATCTTGAGGTAGACTTACGGAAATTCTTTTCAGACTAGAAATCTGAGTTTATGTACCCCAAAGGTATTAAACTATCTACCTCGTAAACCAACATATAATTCTTATTCCTTTTCATGTACTTGATTATATTATTTACTGCAGTCCAATGCTCCTGTCCTGGGTTAGACTAATATCAGCTAACCATGCCAACGATAAAGCAGATGTCAGATTTAGTGCAAAACATAGCATACATGAGGCTTCCTACTGTCGAAGTATAAGGAACTGTCTTCATCTTCTCTATCTCATCAGGTGTCTTAGAACACTGATTATTGGGTAGAGTGATTCCATATTTAAAAAGGAGAAACAATTTTTTGGAATCCTGCATACTAAAATAAGAAAGGATATTATCGATATACTTTGCTTGTGATAAGCCCAACATCATTTGTTTCCAATCTCGCACAAGCTTAATACCAATGATGTGACTGGCTCCTCTCAAGTCCTTCATATCAAACTGTCTAAATAACCATACTTTAACCGTAGATAATGTCCCCACATCGTTTTCGATGGGCAAGACATCGTTTACATAAAGTAGTAGAAAAATCACCACACTTTCGTCACGCTTCTTGTACACACCAAACTCATTCGGACTCTGATCAAAACCATAAGACTTTATAGCTTAATCAAACTAAGTGTTCTAATATCTCGATGCCTGCTTAAGTCCATAAATAGAACTCTTAAACTTGCACAACATGTGCTCCTAGTCCTTTGTAATGAATCCGTCTGGTTGTATCATATTGATTTCGTAATCGAAATGAGCGGCAATAGATAAGAGAATCCAGATAGACTTAAGCATGGCTACTAGTGAAAAAGTTTTCTCATAATCGATCTCTTCTTTCTAAGTGAACCCTTTTGTAACAAGCCTAGCTTTGAAGGTTTTAACCTTCCTATCTGCTTCTCTCTTTCTTTTGTAGATCCACTTGCATTCAATGGGTTTTATCCCTTCGGGTGGTTCTACAAGTTTTCAGACCTGATTGGAATACATAGATTCCATCTCTGAATTAATTGCCCTTTGCCAAATATCTGCATCTTTATCCTGAAGTACTTCATTACAGTTTCAGGACTCAGTATCTAATTCTATTGGGATCTTGTCAAAAGACTCTCTCAAGAATATGTACTGATCAGGTTGATGAACAACCCTCCCACTACGACGAGGCACTACCTGTGTTTGAGTACTAGTAGTAACACGCTGTACAGAATCTGAACCCTGTGTATCAACACCTTGTTCATGATTTGCACCTATCCTGATAATCCTTCCACTACGACCAGTGTAGACACCCCAATTTGACCCCGCCTAATCTTAGGCGAATCCAATGATGAAAACAGGTGGAATAGTGCCTCAGTACGATCCTCGGGAGGTGATCTAATCTCAGTATTTGAACACAGTCATCAAAAACCTTCAAAACCAATGAAATTGTACCAAACTATCGATAACTTGTTACCCAAGTCATTGTCAGAAGTGGCGACCGCCATATTCATTGTGGCGGCCGTCAACAGAACCTCTTGGAAACCCTAGCAAAAAGTGGCGGCTGCCAACTACAACATGGCGACTGCCAATTCACATTGTGGTGGCCGCCAATAAAACCTTTTCCAACCCAGCGGCCGCCAACTTGCATTGTGGCGGCTGCCAACTCCAAATGGCCTGACGTGTCCCAAAAC
>JAULJZ010037613.1:0-14722 GCA_032270985.1 Heliamphora pulchella
TATATATAATTAATTAATAAATGATTTGGAAGAAAACAACTTTTAACAATAGAGTGTCCAAATTTGGCACACCTAAAGAAAAATAACATAACTTATTCTATACTTAAGCTTTTTGAGTCATTCGAGTGGAGTTGAAAAGATAAAATAAAAAACTAACTTTCTCCACTGGTTTCATGCAAAAATTAATTTTTTTTTTACAAGAAAAGGCACTATTTTAACGTTGATTGTTCGGAATAGTGTTTTGGTCAGTTCAGAACTGAAGAAAAATAGCATAACTTATTATATACTTGAGTTTTTTGAGTCATTCCAGTTGGGTTGAAAAGATAAAATAAAAAACTAACTTTTTCCACTGGTTTCATGCAAAAAATTAATTTTTTTTACAAGAAAAGGCACAATTAACATTGACTGTTCGAAATAGTGTTTTGGTCATTTCGGAATAGAAATTATAAAAATATGTAAAACTTGAAATCAGGCTCTACTAAAATTCTTGCTTGCAAAGGACATCTACACTTGTCTATAGGAAAATTTAGAAATTGTAGATGACCGAAATAAAATAGGCTATTGAAATATTAGTAAACCTGAATAGATCAATAACCCAAACTACTGGAGTGAGTGGCTCGACACTATGCTCTATAGAGGGAGGGAAAGAATACTAGTCTTCTAAAATTTCTATGTCATTCGAAGGGAATAAAGTGGCCAAATCACTCGAACAAGTATGGTCTAGTTTGACCCGAAGTACTCGAGTGATGGCCTGAGCTACTCATCCCTCCAGTAACTTAGATATCTCGGACTGACAAAGCATGCGAGCTACTCTCCTCTCCAGAAGCTCGACTACAATACTTCCACTCAATAACTCGAGCTACTTGCCCCTCCAGTAGCTCGGCTACAATACTTCCACTAAATAACTCGAGTAACTCGTGACCTGAGCTGCTCGCCCCTCCAGTAGCTCGGCTACAATACTTTCACTCAACAACTCGAGTCACTCATGACCTGAGCTACTTGCCCTTTCAGTAGTAGCTCAGCTACAATATTTCCACTCAACAGGTGTCGACTACTCTAACCTAAGGTATTCAGGTGATGACCCGAGGTACTCATTCTACCAGTGACTCGAATAGGAACTACGAAAAATGTTAAGTAGAAGCAAGTTGAGAGACCCAAAAGACCTCGCCCACTCGAGTTACTCATGTGACCCGAGTTGCTCAAGTGGATCAATTTTACTCCATCAATAAATCGGCCATATAACTCTAAGTTACTAAAGTTACAAGAAGACTCAAACTTGGCCTACTTGGATTTCTGGGGATTCGGCCTAATGGACCTCTAGTAGCTCGGCCAACTAATATTGCTGCTCACTACGCAGAGGCACAAGACACTGCTTAGCACAGACTATGAAGCATAGCCCTAACTACAAATGAAGACATTCCATAGCACAGACTATGAAGTATAGCACAGATTGTGACAGTAGCTTTGAGTACTACGTAATTATATGGCCATGACACAGATCATGAAAATAACATAGACTGCGAGTGTAGCTCTGACTACGTAATTATATAGCCATGACACCGACCATGAAGACAGTACAGACTGTGAGTATTGCTCTGACTACCTGATTATGATGACATAGCACAAACTATGTAGCTTAGCTCTGACTAGATAGCCAAAATATAGCACAAATTATATGATCATAGATTTATCTGAGAATCAAAAAAATATCCCAGAGACAAATGAAGACAATGGAAGTAGAATTCTGCATAGGACGTTGGAAGACATATGGCTTGGTGGCTAAGGAAAGAATTTTGTCACACCATGAGACCCACCCACTCGAGTCACTTGAGTGACCCCCGAGTTACTTGACCTGAGTGGGTCGAACGCCCAACTCGAATGGGTTAGGTGTGTATTAGGTACCCATTAGATGACCTAGTTAAGTAGGAGTAGAACACTAATTCTAATTATTCGAATAACACTCGAATTATTCGGATAGAATCTCTTGATCCCTGGGATTATCTTTCATGATTTGATTATATCTCTTAAGAGTCCCATTCAAATCCTAATAACTCCATCAGATGGTTATAGGTAGGACGGACGATCATGCTCCTAAGGGGACATCATAATCATTTTTCTGATTCAGATCATTCTATGCTATAAGTGTTCATACTGCTAGATACTCCAAACGTGATTAGCCTTCTCCTTCATCCAACCATCGCTTTCTCTTCGTTATGTGTTTTTGATTATTTTGCATATTTTGCATTTTCAGTATTTGATAATTAATCTTTTTAAAAAAACCCTACATTATTTGGCGACTCCACTAGGATGGTGAATTTGTGAATGGCCAGTACTCGAAGCGGATTACACACAACCTCTGAAGCAGCCATGTCAAAAGGTTATTCTAACAGCAGTGAACTTAATACCAATGATGGTATGAAACAACAAGAGAATCCTAACCACAACTGTGATGATTTGTTGTTAAATGCACTACAGGCCATTCAGAACAGTTAGAGCAACATCCTGAATGTGATTGTAGGGCTAACTAATTCGATCTTAACAGTAGTGACGAACACCAATCAAATAGAAGCCCTAGTTGAGAAGGCACTAGTCAATCCAGGGGAGATCCTAATAGGTTAGCAACAGCTTATAAAATAGAGTCAACCCTAAGCACAAATGACTCCAATCACAATGTAGGGGTTTGTTAACCTGGATCCAGTCCTACTAGGAACGCATGCTCAGTTTGCTATGATTGCGGATGTCCAAGCAATGTTTCAATAGGAGAAAATGAAGAGACAGCTTCCATCCTTACTAGATCCCAATATTCAACCACCTTACCTATTGTACCTATTGTGGGTACCATACCCAGAGGGGTATGTGGCTCCAAAGTTCGTAAAGTTCGACGAAAGAAAAGGGAATGCGAGAGAACATGTTTTAAGGTTTGTGGAGACGCTGGGGGCAAATGGCGAAGATCATACACTCCGCCTACGAGAGTTTTTGAAATCTCTAACAGAGATGGCATACAGTTGGTACTTTAACCCCGTGCCAAGATCGATTTTGACTTGGCAGGATATGGTAAACAAGTTTCACACGAAGTTCTTCCAAGAACATGAGAAAGTAACAACGCTCATCCTGATTCAAAAAACACAGAGGCTAGAAGATGATTTGCTCGAGTACGTCAAAAGATTCCAAGATTTGGCTACCGATTGTCATGATCCAGTTAGTGAATCCCACCTGGTGCAGATGTGTGTCCAGGGGATTCTACGAGAGTACAGATCTCATCTCGTTAACCTTAACTTACCCACTTTCTCGATCATGATTGAAGCAGCTCAAAACGTCCGTAATACTATCGCACCGCCAGTGAAACTGAGCTCCTTCCGTAGTAACATAGCACAAGTCTCAATAGCCTTTGCCAGACCCAAACAAGGAAAAGAAAGAGAAAACGAAATGACCAAGAGAAAGGCTTATAGAGAAGGAAGAAGTGAACGTTTGGATGCTCGGAGCAATGGCACTGACCTTTAGCTAAGGAAGACGAAGAGTCACAATGACTAGGTAATAGGTGCACTCGCGCGATATTATATATATCGCACGCATGCAATGGCAAAATGTAGATGATCGAAATATCAGTAAACCTGAATTGATCATTAACCCGAGCTACTGGAGTGAGCCTGTATTCATTACAGAGAGGGAAAGAATACTACTCCTGTAAAACTTCTATGTCATTTGAAGAGAATAAAGTAGCCAAATAACTCAAACAAGTATCGTCTACTTTGACCCAAGGTACTCGAATGATGACCCAAGCTACTCATCCCTCCAGTAACTCGGATATCCCAGACTAACCAAGCATGCAGGCAAGACAATTGAAATATGGAACTATAAAAAGGTGTTTGGCCCGGACACGAGTTACTCATGACTCGAGCTACTCTCCCCTCCAGTTGCTTGGCTACAATACTTCCACTCAATAACCCGAGTCACTCATGACTCAAGAGTAGCTCGGCCACAATACTTCTACTCAGTAACTCTAGTCACTCGTCCCTCCAATAGATCGGTTACAATACTTTCACTTAATAACTCGAGTCACTCATAACCCGAGCTACTCGCCCCTTCAGTAGGTCGACTACAATACTTACACTTAACAACTCAAGTCACTAGTGATTTGAGCTACTCACCCCTCCAGTAGCTCAGCTACAATATTTTCACTTTATAGGTGTCGATTACTCTAACCCAAGGTATTCAAGAGATACCCCGAACAAATAGAGAAGGAAAGTGTCAACCACCCATTCGAAATGCTAAACCCCCATGCAGATGAAGTAGCGGAAAGCCTAGCGGAGTCATGAGTTGCGGATGCACCCCTTGTCAATAGCAGGGGCGCCTGGTCGAGGAAATAGATGAGGGCCTCTATACTCTGGCAGATGTCTAGATCGAAGGGGATCAGATCACCGCCTACTTGAATCCTGGTGATGAGGAAAAAATCTAGAGGCGTGAGGGTTACCTCGAACGTTGAAAGGCGGAAGGTGTTGGTGGTATCCCACCATCTCCCAACAAGTGTCGTCAGTTGAAAACGGTCATTGTTGGTCTCCTCCAGCGTGGTGACGAATCGATCAAATCTTGTCCGGTCAACAATCTCCTCAATCCTCTAAGGAAGAGTTATGTACCACTTTAGCACATCAAAAGAGCCTCCAAAACCGCGCACGCAATAAGCACCCTGAAATAAACAAAACACAAAAATCAAATCACAAATTACAAAACGAATGATTGCGTGGAAAATAAACATAATAAAAAAATTGAAACAATGAAACTATAATTCGGGGCAATGAAAATAATGACGCAGAATGTTCAAACCTAGGGCATGTAGCACAACAATCCAAAAGATAACAACCGAAAAATACAACTCTGGCATATGTTTCGATCTATCCAACAATCTATTTTATCCTAAATCTAATTTTAAGTTCAAAATTCACACTTTTAGAATCTTCTTCCCAAACCCTAATTTATTTAAAATTCAAAAGAAACTTATTTGATCCTTTTGATTTTCAAAAATTTTAAAAATCGAGCGACTTGTTCCAAATTCAAAACTAAAATTCTCTTTACATGACAAAACAATCAAAAGAATGCAATCGAGACACGAACTTCAACTAATCAATCAATTTAAAGATGACCCCATATGTTCAATCAATCAAATCAAAACACATTTAGAGGATCGACAAGTTCAAAATTCGTTAATTCATTCAAACTAGGTTCTTTCAAGTCATTGACCTAAGAACTCATTTGACAAAATTCAACAAACAATCAATTCAATCCAATTCATCTAAACTGATAGAAGTGCGTAACATTAAAGAGTCTTTCAAAAATTCAAAACACCATAAGATAAGTCCATTAAATATTTTAAAGAGCTCAACAAGATCATTCACTAAAACCCACTCATATCCATCAAACTCAATCCATCAAACCTTACCAAAATTATTCGATAAAAAAAGAGAGATCAAGTCAATAAGTTCATAGAATCACATAAGGAACAAGCATACAACAAGTGATCCTCTACATCAAGCAATATTCACGCAACGAAAATACAATTCTATGCCCAAAAGGAAAAATATACAAGTTTGGCTTACCAGAAGGTTCGTGACCAAAAGATGACTCTCTTGCTCACGGAGAAGAAACTCGGGATCCACCACATCATCCGGAGACATGTATCTCTTCATCATCGGAGTAGTGAATCGATGGGGGAAAAAGCATGTATGTGATCGGGTTGAAGTGCTTAGGCATCCTTGTCGCTACTGCTCCCTTTAGTAGATGTGCTGCCACATCCTCTAGCACACCATCATCACAATCACCATGCACACTGCCATTGTCAACGTCTCCTCCACTCGTGGCACCACCACCTACACCGACATCTCCTTCATCTACAGCACCACCTCCACCACCATGCACACTTCCACCGTCGTGCGTCGCCACCACCACACATGCCATTACCTCTATCATCTCCAACACCAACCATCATCATGTACAACAATGGGAGGAAGAAAAGGGAATACATCATCGCAATGAGAGTGAAAGCCGCAAAGGATGGAGAAAACGTTGAGAAAAGGGAGTTGAAAAAGTCCTAGGAAGAGATTTTAGAGAAACAAAGAAAGAAACTTTATTCATGCAAATGAAAGTTTTTGAAATACCCCGAACCTGTTAATTAAATGTAACCTCACGGTTATCAGGTCCATTCCCTTTAAAAGTCACGACCGTTACATCTGAAAAACAGTCGTGAACTCCTCTTCTAACGGCTGTAAAGAACTCCAAACGTTCTTTACAGTCGTGATATCCCAAACATTCGGTCGTAATAACCCTACGGGTTATTTGTCACAGCTATGACATCCAAAATGTAGCAGCCATTTTCTTTAAGTTGACCATGCTTTGAAGTTTTGACTCATGCTCTCCCTTTCAAAAAGAGCTTTTGTTTTGGCTTTAATTAGCCAAAATCCAAAATGTTTTCCCTCCTCAGTAGTCTGGTCCTTTCTAAGACCTTAAACCTTCTCGGTCCCCCTCATAATCTTAAAATGACTCATCAGTCCTTTCATGGCCTAAAACTAATTCTTAATAGTCTGTTCCTATCTAAAACCTTAAACCTTTTCGGTCCTTTTATAACATAAAACTGATTCTCAATAGTCTGGTCATGTCCAATACCTTAAACCTTCGCGGTCCTCCTTATAACCTTAAATTGACTTTTCGGTCTTTTTATGACCTAAAAATGATTCTTAATAGTTCGGTTATGTTCAAGACCTTAAAAACCTTTTCAATCCTCCTCACGACTTAAACTAACTCTCCATTCCTTTCATGAACTAAAATTGATTCTCAACTTCTCGGCCGTCCTCACGACCTTAAACTGGCTCCCTAGTCCCCCTCGTGACCTAAAATTGACTTTTGATCTTCTTCAGTTCATGCTGAGACCTTAAGTATTTTCTTTAGTATGTTTGCATCATGAAACCATACAGAATTACCTATTTGCATAACGAAGTTACTTGCCATGCATCATGATCTACTTGTTTATATCATATACATTGCCCCACGAACTACGTTTTGGTCTAATCCCTTGTAATGGGAAACGTAGACAGCTTGCTGAAAATTTGAGTACGACCATGCTTTTTTGTATATTTTTGTTAGCCTAACATCGACAGCTTAGTCAAAAGAGATTATCTCTGAAACTTTGATACTCACTTGCATCATGAATTGTTGTAAGTACTATCAAAAGGGGACAATTGTAGACACCTCAATTTGGCCAAGCTGTATCTTAGGCACTCTCTCAAGTGTTCTTTAATAATGAAGATATATGGGATTATGCTCCAAGCAATTGTGAAACCGAGAACTCAACTCAAAAACCAAGAAAATATCTTATACCTCCATAAACCTTATGGCCGTAATCATTAGACAACCATAATGTTGCTTTAATCCCACCTATGGCTGTTGATCCTTATCATCACAGCCGTAGTAGTGTTTTGATCCTACAACTAGCTAAAACTTTTGGATTTCACAGCCATCATGAAAGCCCATCTGCAAAAATGCGTCATTCAAAACAAGGCACGCGAACAGACAGTAGATGAGCAATCAACAAGTCGCAACACAATGGTGCATTAAATGCAGCGGATAGCCGAGCTAATGAACGACCAGAGGACGAATCCCAAGGCTAAGCATGCAAAGAGGAGTTCGTCGCCAAGCATCTCTTATATAATGGTCAAAATTGAGATATAAGAGCTGGGGAAAATGAAGAGGATCAGCCCAAACACATGTGGGATGACCCATAATTTAAGCCCAGACCTAACAAGTTAAAAAGCTAAACGATTGGGAAGTTCGTTATGAAACCCTGATGATCGACAAGGCTGACCTTCTAATCGTGGGCAACACGAATGGAATTACAAATAGTGTAGCTGAGGACATAGAGCATTTATGACGAGGGCATGGCCAAGCGTGAAGCATTAATAATGGTTGTGTGTCCGTACACCTCTACATTAATTACAGCTAAAATGATCCGAAATGACTAGGCAAACAGCCACCTTAGAAGAAAGAGCCCTAAACAGGCCCTAAAAGGGTAAAGGTAGTTCTCGCCAAGGTCGAGCTTGGAGGGTTGTCACTTTTCTTCTAAAATCCACACCGAGATAAGTATAAATGCCGAAGTCAAGCCACAAAAGATACATACACAAATTTTTACTTACAGATGCTTTGTCAAAATCTCTTCGAAATTACTTTTCCAGCATATAAGAAACTAACTTAGCATTGAAGGGGCTTTTCAACAAGAGCCCTCTGGGTAGTCTCACCCCTTTTTCTGGTGCAGGAGTCATTAAGCTGTGGAGCTTGACATCTCGAGCTAGTTCTTTATGTTTTAACTCACATCTGCGGATTTACGCCTACACATTTGTCAAACCCAATTCCTAATACCCTGCTCACAAACACTCTGATACATTTCCCAATGCGTATTTTCAATACGCTCATCCTTTTGTTTCTCTCGAGCCGAGTTCAAGGTTTCGTGTATGCATAAAGGCTACTTGACACGTCATCGGACCGACATCGTAGATTGAGGAAGCATTCGAGCGTGTTCATTCGCTTCAGTACCTATAGGCTGCCGTTACATTTCTAAATCACATTATCTTTCTTCCCGGATTGTTACGACTAGGGTTTCCTACTTATTTTCTTTTTTTATTATTTATTATTTTTGATTGTTTATGTTAGTCTTAATAGTGAATATGAAATAGTAAAATATCATAAAAATGTTTAGACTTATACTTTTGTAAAAAATGACATGTTAGAAACATTAGGCTCTGTGATTACATGTTTTTCAATAGATTTTGACCTACGAACACAATGAGCACTGTAAAGTCATTCTAGAAGTTTTGGACATAACGGCCACAACATCTAGTTGCTACAGATGTGGTATTCTCTTCCCTATTCATGAAGGCCACAATGTTTAGTTGTCACAACCGAGATGTTATGTTTTATTTTATCACAGCCGCAACCTCTGGTTGTTACGACTGCATTCTTTTTGTTAGTCCAATAGCTTAAAATTATGTTTTGAATTCTGTTTTGTTTTTTTTTTGCCAATAAATGCAACATGATAGACATAGAAACAGTACATCATGACTCTTAGGATTTTTCTTTCCTTTTAATATCATATTAGATAGAATTTTAAATTTTTTTGCTTGATATTGTATGAACTCTCTTTAACCATCCCCCCTTGTATTTGTTACTTTTAAAAAATTTAAAACAAGAACTAAATGTAATTAAGTAGAGGCCAACCTAACAGTTGAGTAAAATGGATGCCTAACATCTTTTCTATTTCGTACATTAGCCCCCAAACATTTTTTCAATGGTAACATCTACCAGTGACTTATTTTTTTTAATTTTCTTAATATTTTTTTTCAAAACCCAAGTAGCAACTCTATTTTTTGCATGTTTGGATATTTTGATATTTTGTTTTAAAAGGAAAAATCTTTTTTTTAAAAATGAATATCTAAACACAACCCACCTTTCTTTTCCGAGAGGAAAGCCAAACGGTCCACTTTTCGAAACAGCCACAGGTAGGGATGGGGCCGCATAGGTGATGTAGTCTCGATCCTTTGGCAAAAATTATGATGAGTCATCCATTAATGATGAACTTGAATATTTGATGCAAATTGGACAGTGACGTGAATCCATGGCCTTCCTAACAAGAAATTGTAAGTCGATATGATCTAGAGGACTTAGAACCCGATTGAAAAGGTTATAGGTTCGATTTTAACTGGAAATTCTATTTCTCCCATGACCTCTCTCTTTGATCCATCCAATGCACTGACTATCATAGTACTAGGCTGGAGGTTTGTTTGATTCGTGATATACATTTAGAACAGACACGTTGTCAACAGTACTGGGTTATAATAATTCCCCTGGTTTTGATAGCAATATGGAATGCTTTAGTATGCCTCGTTTCTTCTGGTATGGTCTCATCTTCAAAAAAAGTTATGATATTGCGAGACATGATAAGGCCAACCATATCTTGAAAACTATCTGGAGAGATGTTCTTGGGTACATGGGCTTCTTTCAAGATTCTCAGCAATGCTTCTTGATAACTTTCACAAGTGAGTAGTAGAGACAAAATGTCTATATGCATCGGGGTCTTTTTCAGATGCTCTACTACATTTTATTCGCTTTTCTTTAATACTTTCAAGAAATCTGATGTTTCTTTTTCTTTCAACTATAAGGTGGTGGTGCGTTTGACTTTCTTTTTCCTTTCCTCTGCTTTTAACTTCTTTCGAGATACAACATCTCCTAGATCGAGTCATACCTATTATTTCGTCCACTGACTCCTCACCTTCTTCCAAGACTTGTAGCTGTTTATAAGTCCATGGAATTCGATGGGTGTTACTGATTAGAATCTAAGCTATGCTTGGTATTATAGTCTTAGGAGTAAAAGGTAACGCAATACTTGATGGTGGTTCAATTGTAGGTTATTTTGTCAAAAAGTGTTGACGCAGTTGTGTAGAGGTGTCGACACAATTGTCTCTTTGGTCCAGATGTGTAATGCTCTGTCAAAAAGTGTCGAGGCATTCAAATTTTTTTGAAACAAATCAAAAGGACGGTTAAAAGTCGACCCACAAGAGAAAAGGTGTTGAGACTTTGACCAAAGCAACCTGTATACGTTGGATATTGGAAAAAAGGTGTTAACTCCTATTGAAATGGTGCTGACACTCTTGGTTTGTTCTAAGAAAGACCTTTTGAGTTTCTATACCCTTGTGTCCATTTAATCAAAAGGAGCACTTTACACTTTAGATCCATTTCTTTTAAGAAAATAATTTAGGTAAAGAATATCAACATTTGTTATCCTCAAAATAACAAAACAGTAACCTTGGGGCTAACAGTATCCATATGCTTCTTGAAATTCAAATTGTTAAGAGTTCTCATGGGACTGTCTAATATGAGAACTTGAAAATAGAAGCAAGAGTTATATTTTAATAACAAATGTATAGATTAAAGTAAGAGAGACAATGAATGAGAGGAATAGTGCATATGAGAGAAAGTGATGAAACACAGATCCCCAACCATTTGACGACTGAAATAGAGAACTCAAGAAGCCTCAACAGGGAGTGAAAGCTTAAGACAGTAAGTTTAGAAAATCGAATGAAGTTTTAAAGAGAGCATAAGACGTAAACGTGGATGATGGAGAGTTAGAGAGGTACAATTTTAGCTTTATGGTTATGTTATGCATAAGTGAAATATATTGTACTTTTTAAAAAAAAAATTATTTGAATACTTAGGGTATAAAAAGTGTTAAAAATTTAAGGCTCCGGTTTAATTATTTTTTAATTGGCAAATCTGTGATAAATTATTAATTAAATAATTTATATTTTATTTTTTGATATTTGACACTTAATCTTTTGAAAGTATTTTTGTGCATTATAGCGTAGCAAAAAATAAGCCGAAATATATCAAAAAGTTGCAAGAGGTGACAAACTGATCGAGCGATCCATGTGCGTACAACTAGTAAATTGCTGCTGCCAGCTAGAGTTTTGAGTGTGCTATTATAAATAGACTGCCAGGGTTTCATATTTTACGTGTCTTCTTATTATATTACAAATCCTAGGTGCCAAGGTGCGTCTTTATTGATTACAAAGCTCTCAAGCCATTCAACAATCACTTGATGATCTTCTAGCTTTCGCACGCGAAATAATTTCGTCTCTAAATCTGTGTATTTGATCGCTAATAGATTCCGTAACGAAAATTCGTCTTCTCCACTTTTGTCTCTAAAGGGTCGTCGCAAAAAGTACCTCGTGACGAAAATTTAATTCTTCACCAAAACTTTGATATTTTGTGATGAAAAACCTTGATTCGTCACCAAATAAATACCGTTTGTGACGATTTATTGTCATCTTTGATGACGAAAATAATCGTTACAAAACATATTTCGTCACAAAAAAAGTGAACTGTTGACCAAAAAATTTCGTCATAAATACTATTTCGTCACCAAAAATGAAAAACAATTTTTGCGTATATTGAATTTGTGACAAAATATTTCCTCGCAATATAAGGCAATTTGCGACGAACGCTATTTTCTCGCAAATGAAAAGAATTAGTGACATAATTTCGTGACAACTTTCTTTACCTAAATTGTTAACAATTAGTGACGACTAAATTTGCCACAAAATCGTCGCAAAATCAAATTTTTGTGACAAAACAAATTCCGTCGCTACTATAATATAAATTGTGACAAACCAATTCATCACAAATAGATAGAATGAGTGACAAAATTAATCGAAATTCACCATAACAATCAAGTATAAATTTTCAATTTGTCTACATAATAATGTAAATGTACTTCTAACTTCAAAAAGATGTATCAAACAATTCGTTCCAAATAAATAGACAAAAAAAATTTGTTTAATTTCATAAAATAATATTTAAAAAATCACGACACAAAATTCTTCAACGCCATCTTCTTTTTGTTGCAAATCTACAAATACAATAAAAAAAATATCAAAATGATATATAGTTGATACAATAAATTGTCTTTATATTACTAGAAATCTATCTACAATAATAATAAAAAAAACTCAAAGAAAGAAGAATATAACTATTGGTGTTATTAAAGTTAAAAATGTCAACTCTTCAAGTTAAACCCAAACTATTATTTATTATCTGTTAGTTTATTCTCTCATTATAGTACAATCCAAACAATTATTCAAAACACCCAATTTAGCTATTTTTTTAAATATTTTATTTTATTGGTTAAAAATACTAGAACGAAAAGAAAAACATTTTTAAAAAAATATGAAACAATAAAAACAAATAAAAAAAACTCAAGTAATCATTCTTTTTCTCACCTACCATATTCTAGTACGACAATGGCCAAATGAATTTTATGTCACAATCAATTGGCAACACTTTCCGTATGCATAGAACAACCTGTAGCAAAAAAAATATGAAAAAAATATTCTAAGTGTTAAATTTTTTTAAAAATTTGGCAAAATTTTCTCTATTTTTTAAATAATTCAAGTTTCCAAAATAACATGTAATAATGCAAGCAACATAATATACATAGGTTCTGCCTGAGTCTCAACAACAAAAACACAACTTAATACTAAATCATAGATTATTCATCCTAACTTCTCATGCATATATTAAAAACCTCCAATTCAAATTAATAATATAAACCAACATAAAGAAATGAGAGGAAAATGATAAGAAGATACTATGTCTTACATTGACTATCCATCCTAACTTATTTCATGAGAAGATAATTAAAAAAAAAAAAAAAAGCAAACAGTGGACTTTGTTTCTTTGCCTCTTTAATTCATTATGAACATTAAAAAGTAATAGAAAAGTAAAAGCAAAGCAACTAACGATAACCATGCTAAATGAATAAGTTAGGTAGTTTGAAGAAGTTAAAGATATAGTAAATTTGAAGAAGTTAAAGAAACTTTACTGCCTTATCTACCCTAACTGGTAAAGACATTGATCCATATCTATGCTTTCTCTTCAAGCGTGCCATGTTCCTTTTGTTTACCGCAGATTGTCTCTATGAAGGAGAAAATGTCAATAAAAAAAAAATAACATTAGTAAGTTAGGTAGTCATGTTCGACAAGCAGCAAAAAGTTTGATACCTTAAATTTTTCATCATTCCACTTCTTATCAATTAAATTTATTCATTGAGTGAGATCCATCCCAGGTAGTGGATTTCTTCTTGAGTACTATTCTCCTTTATTCTCTCAAGTTACGTCCAAACTTTGTGTTGACCACCTTATCCACATCAACCGACTCTCCCTGTATATCAAATTGATTCTACAAAAGAAAATTAATATCAAATAATCTTCTAAATCATGTAATTCTTTTTATGAAAAAACTTTGAGCATTACTTGTTTTAAAAGATATTGGTTATCATATTTCTAAAAACAATCTAAATTTAAAAATTAAAAATTTGGGCAAAGTTCCCTCTGTTCTTCGGACTCTCCCTATTTTTTTCCTATAAACCTGTTCAATTCAAAAACAGATATACTCAGGCACCGCCTAATTTCCAACTCACAATTACAGTTAAATAATACTTAATGACTAACACTTCAACGTGATTCACCATCCATCCATTTACTCAAAATATTTCTCACAATAATTCATCATTATACCAAAAGCTTCATATTTTCCGAGCCAAATTATTCATTCAAGTTATGCCTATCTTATTTGAGGTTCAGCATCATACAATTATCCCATTATAAACACTTTGTCCATATATTATGTGATCATCTCATGTTTCACCAACATATTCCATGTATTTATGAATTTAACTTAAACAAAATTCTCAAGTCACATTGCGTTGGTATTAGATAAAGCCCACTTTGATAATTTGATTTGCTAACCCTACCTTTAATACAAATTTCCTCGTGATCTTAAGTCGGCACATTCAATTCATTCAATTTATATGACATGTGTACAAATTTATCCAAGTCTATTTCCACAACATATCTATTTCCACAACATATCAATCGGGTTTTTATTATATCCACTTGTCTTCAACACATTCTTTAACCATTACATAGTCAAGTTTTCAATTCATTATTATAGTTCAAGTGTATTTTCATGATTTCCTCTTAATATATATATATCATCATCCACTTCAATTAACTCCAACATTTTACTAAACCATTTCTCACGTAGTTATCTTTATACTAACACAACAAGAATTTTACCTCCATTATCACAGTTTTATGTCATCAAATCATTTTCTGCCCATTTTAAATCT
>JAULJZ010037624.1:0-37254 GCA_032270985.1 Heliamphora pulchella
GTAAGCTGTACTCTACACACCAGATTAAATACTATACAGAATATCGGACATCCATGCATAACAAATAAATGATATACGTACACTGCTCATAAAGATTCTCATAAAATAAAAAATTAATTTTATTAAAAATAAAATTAAATACTAAGAACATGGTTTTCAGTATACCAACCCTAACAGAACACCCTTTGAAAATCATAAAACCTCATAACTCCATCGGATAAACATCCCACGATGAAATCCAGAACCAAAAACATCAAAAGTCTCAAAACTGCTCAAACTGATCGATCGGTCAGAAGGACGGATCGATCGGGCCCAACCTAGTTTCGATTTCTCAGAAAACAGGTCAGGTTTTCAACACAAAAATAGGTATAAACATGAAATTAAAACCCCCAACCACCTGTTTTAATACCCACGGGTATACACAAATCCAAAACAACCTCAATGCCTCGAAAAGGATTCTCGAATCCAATTTCATTCAACCGAAAAGACGAAAAATGATTTTAAACCAAAAACCTAATTTTCTCGATCGCAAACACCCGTTTTGAAAACTATAAATATCCACAAGTTCATAACATGAAATAAATCAACCAAAAGCGAACAACATGCTTTTAATCAAAATAAGGCGGTTTAAACATGAAAAACGGCCTTTAAATCATTTTCAGGCAATATTACTAAGTGAAAGCACCTATAATTGCATATATCACCCTTAAACATCCATACAGTCTAGGATCTTACCTCAAAGGGTCACAAACCCGAAGCTTTACCAACCGGTGACAAGCCAAAGCCGCCGAAACACAATTCTATTCGGATGAAAGTGAAGCCCACAGCGAGTACTTCAAGAATCCGCCCTCCAATCACCAAGATCCGAGCCCGAACACACCCAAAGCCTAGAGAGAAGGTAGAGCTAGGGTTTTAGGGTTTTAGGAGAGAAAAGAGGAAGCTGACAACATAAGCTTTGCACCAAAAACCAGGCAATCTCGCTGCTTTATAATAGTCTGTCCGAACAGACCGATCGATCGGTCTCTTGACCGATCGATCGATCGGTTAGACATTTCACTACGCTGCTGTCCCAACTTCAAATGACGATATCTCCCTCGTCCGAACTCTAAATAGGGTCATTCTTGTGCTCAAACTGAAGCCCCCGGAAGTCTACTTTCCAATGGTTCAAACCTCATACCAAAATTCATTTTGTACAAGGAGTTATGACCAAAAAGGTAAAGGTATGTCATATTCTTTCACACGCTTTTCACATATTTTCGTCCGGACATCACTTAGAACTTCATATTTTCCCTGAACATATCTTTCACGCGTATCCATGTTCAAAACACTCACCCATAACAACATCGAGGTTATGTTTAACTCTTATCCCATCATCACTTAATCATTTCCCAAAAAGAAAAAGGTCAGGGTCTCACAACTCTCCCCCTCTTAAAGGAATTTCATCTCCGAAATTCGACACTGAACACAAGCCAAACACGAGCCCATCAATCATCAACTTCAGATACAAACCCATCAATATTGTACAATAGCAGAAAGCCTCGATAACTGAAAACCCAAACCTGTCGTCATACAAGGAAAACATGGCTAGAAGATTCAGTCTTCTCATAAACTGCCCACACATGCAAGTCTCACTACCATCACTGTCATCTAGGAAACATCACTGGAACACCGGATCAAATTCCATCTCACACCATCAATCCTCAAACCCTGACTCTTGCCAAACTCAAACCACTCTGGCAATAAGCACATCGCACAAGACCAATCCGTCAGAGAACCTGGTCCTAAACACTCTCTATTTCAAAACATAGAGATTACCACTTCGTTCCCACTGCCACAAACTGGCTCAACTGCATCTCACCATTCACACCGAGGACACCGAGAACCATCTCCACAAGTCCAAACACACGGCATCAAGCCTTGACATCGGTCACATGAAACCACATGCTCCACGCACAACTCTACTCGAGTTCTGACTATCACCAAACGACCACTGACTTTGATACCACATCATCACCCTATCGATGCCAACATCCCATCACTGAAGCTATCATGATACCGATCTACGAGCAACAACACAAACATGCGACTCCAGAGAGAAGCTCACCTACTCACTTGGACATCAAGAACACATCTCAACAAACCCTCAAACCTTCATTCCCAATCTGATCTTTCATCACAAACTACTATTCTCACCCATGAGGAACATCGGGTGGTACACCATTGTCCTAGACAAGGTCCCACACAACCAAAAATTGATCCGGCATCATAGCCACAAGGCACTTGACCCCAGCGACTCACCTGACTCCAGCGAGTCACCCGACCAAATACGTCACATCAACAGAACATCTCGTAGGTATCCAACAACCTACATCAACAAAATCATAATTCTCGTGCAACAACACGTTACTACACATTACTGTACATCTCAACGTCTTATCATCAAATCGCTAAAACTAAGGCTACGCACCAACCTCCGATCAAACACGATCTCCATCGTCTGACACATCAAACGTGATTCTCATAATCCGTCAAGGTGAACAGGTTGACTGTCATCTAGAATCAATTCCAATGCAGAACACATACATCAACCCCTTAAATCCCTAGATTCGTCCATCGGGTAACCAACCAAGACTTACATCTTACACTCAGCCATGTCCTCACATCCAGAACTCACACGGCCCTTCTGTTCCCAACCAAACAATCATGTTGGTCCGAACAGGCCATGCCAACCAAGGCTTCTCCACTGTCATACTCTCGGGACCACCGTCCACATAAACAACCGTTATGCCAAACCACAATACTTACCATAGTCAGCAACCACTCATCGACTCTAAGAACTCTAAATAGTTCCAAGTCCTCAAACAAAACAAAAATCCAGACTCACAAAAGTCTACCACAGATCCACCATACGCACATCACAGCCGCATCGTTCTGATAAAATCCTCGCTCTACCACGAGCTAGAAGCACAACCATATGCACACAACGGTCGTGGATCCTCAACTGATCACTGCAAAAGAACTCTACATCTCAATACCAACTCCTAAGCATTCCCTGTCCATCAACCGAACCTTACAGGGATCACAATCCAATTGGTTCAACCATCCGCTGAAACCACGAAGGACTAGTCCAACCATCATCCAATCACAGTGACACAAGTTCCTGAGTCAGAACACAGTCACAACACGGGTCACAACACGAGTCATAACACGAGTTATAACGCAAGTCATAACACGAGTTACAACGCAGGTCACAACACGAGTCACAACATAAGTAACAACACGAGTCATAACACGAGTCACAACGCGGGTACCGTTCCACTGAGATTTTACAATCTCAGAACACAACCAAACCTGAACCAACCAAGAACCTGGCATCTCTGTCCAATCGAGGTGGAACAACTCGCATCAGACAATCGTTTACTAGAAAACTCTCTCCCTCCTTCCATCCAAAGAAAAGAAAAAGGCCAACAAGAAACCATGACCCAATATCAGCGTATTCCCACTACTCATCAACACTTAGCCTCAAAGAACTCTGCAAATCCTACCTCAAGGCCACATCGACTACAGTCACATAGCTGCTGTCAACTCTAATCACGGTACTCAGGTCATCCGCTACACCAAGCTCTCTCTGACCTCATTCACACAGATGTGAACACCATCAATCCACGCACCTGGTACAACACATCCTATTATACCCAAAACCTCACTTCACAGGATTGCGCTACACAACCTAACTCCTACTAGGCAAACCATAATCACATCACAGCCTCAAGCTCACTGTCCAAGGCACAGCATCAATAAAGGGAACCCAATCCTGGAACCTCTCGTCCAGAGTTACTAATAACCCCGACAACCATGCAGACACCTTCCGTACTTCTGCCCTCAAGGCACACACAACTACAGGCATCGTATCCTACGATTTCTTATCTATCACCCCAGGCCAGCCAAACTATACGGTACACTGCTGAACCTCATCACTCCACACTTCGTTTCCATGGGCGAACAACATACCCATCTCTGAACTTAAAGTGGAACACAAACAACCTCCAAACATATCATACCCAGGAAACGTCATCTCAGCACTAAGCCAACTATATGCACATCATCTCAGCACTAAGCCAACGCGATCTCCTAATTACTAGGATATCGACCAAACCACGAACCTACATTCCCTGACAGCCATAACCCATGCTCTTCCCAGCATAACTGCAACTCATACTCATTCTCATATCCATAAGCTCACTCACTTGGAACTTAATTTTCAAATCTCAAAAGGTACACAACGCCTAAGGTCATCAGACTACTCAGACTACCAACAACATCCTGCTGTCCACCATCGATATCCTAACTACCAGGAAATATCTCCAGAACCACACGTTCTGTTATCTCAACATACGCCCAGCCAAGGATTATCACGCTCTCATCCACTATGTTCTCGTCTATACCCCATCCTGAGTACACGGCTCAAGACATAGCAAGGCTCACGACGTATTTAATCCATAACACGGCTAGAACCACGTATACCAAGACTCCAAAGGGGTTGTCGCTATCCCTAATCCAAGGCTCTGGCACTCCATTACCTCGATGCACAAGGTCAACCATAACACAACTCTGACATCCACTAGCCTACTCTCAAGGGGAGCCAGCTACTATAACCAAGCCACTAACTAGGCGTCATCTGCACCCAAACAAACGCTGCTCGTATTAACACCTAATAGATACCAACTAAGGACAACCTCACACGGAACCCAACTCACTGATGAGTTCCACAACATACCAAGCGATCAACACTCAACCCATAACCCTGCTTCTGTAACTGATAGCAACCGAGTCGCATAACCAAGACCCAAACCATAGTCTCATCGTCTCTAAGGGTGTACAGGTCATATATAAAGAAAACATGAAACACGATAACCTAGGGTCGATCTATCATGTTATTTCTAGCACAAATCACATAATCATGCTAACACATAGCCACAATAATCATGCAGACACAACACCAATACCGAGAAGAACCAACAAGAATGACGCGTTACTTTGGGTCACTTACTCAGATTTCCTGCTAAAAATTGCGTCCACGAAATGTGTTTTTAACTTGGCTCCCAAGTCTGTCAATCCAAACACGAGACTGATCAATCCTAAGGTCCAACCTCCATACTCACATATACACAACATACTCCAAACACAAGCAAAAAAACACACAAATATCTTTTCTCACGAGATAACGCACCCTCTTCCCACGACTCCTAGGTATTCGAACCCAGAGCTTTGATACTAAGTTGTCACGCCCCAAACTTCGAATTACGCGAAAAGCCACCGAATAACCACCAACACCAGTTTTATAAAAATATAGATTTTCATACATTTTAAATCCACCTGTTTAAATCAATGGAATACCCAAATTGTATCTCTCATAAACAAAAGACATACAGTTCTAACATGCATACAATATATCGCCCTATGGCGTACAAAAACTGTCTTCAGGAACAGGCATACCAAAAAGGAAAAACTACTGAAAAGGCTTCCGTCAACATCATCATGGGCACCACAAGATCTACTCAAGATCGTCCTCCATGTCATCACCTGAAAATGGTTTTATACAAAAAATCTCACCCATAAGCTGAATCCCAATAGAAATAGACTATAAAGCTGTAAAGCAAGCAGAAATATGCAATCATAAGCATACAGGCTCAACCACAGGAGCCAAAAAAGTTTTTCCAACCCAAAACCACATGTTTTGCATCAGGCTAACACGAGCCTCAAAATGGTTTTACTTCATAAAGCCCACATTTTCATCCTCAAACCCACAGTTTTCCCTCCACAACCAAGCATTTATACAATGCAAAACAGCATTTTACAGTTGAAGGAAAACAATAACTAGAACATGACTTTCCCACTCGAATCACACACCGAGAAAAGATAAAAATAGTAAGCTGTAATAAAACAGTAAACTCCATTCAGGCCACACCGCCGAGGAGAAAAGGTAAAATAGTAATTAAAACATTGTTCCCTCACGGAATGTACCATCGTGGAAAAGAAGAAGGATATGATCCTATGTACCAACTCTATCACACGGGGACAGAGGTAACAACTATAGACTCCTGCCCATTACCTAATCTTGAACCACTTAAGGCATGTTAGGTAATGACAAGTTCTATACGGAGCACCATAACGAACCACTCAATTTACAGGTATAACCCCGAGGGAGCTGAGCACCCAACCGTCTCAATTTACGGGGACTAACCCGAAGGACCTGAGTACCTACGCTGCGCACGTTTTTGGACTTACACCGAGGGCAACTCGTGCCAAATACACGTCATCCCGGTACATCTAGATAATCTTCTAAAAATATTTCTCAAATCGGTACAATATACATGTACATAGATCCATCCATCACCAGGAGATCAAAACAAAATATTTTCAAAATATTTTTTCTCCGTTTTCAACAAAACATTTTAAAACCTGAGACTCAACCTCAAGGGTTAGCTCCAAATCTCCAACACATAAAATGTTGAGATTTTAATCAAACCCACCATTTTTCATCGTTTCAAGAACACCCTTTGAAAACCATAAAACCACAAAACCTCATAACTCCATCAGCTAAACATCCCACGATGAAAGCCAGAACCAAAAACATCAAAAGTCTCAAAACTGCTCAGACCAATCGATCGGTTAGAAGGACCGATTGATCGGTCCCAACACAGTTTCGATTTCTCAGAAAATAGGTCAAATTTTCAACACAAAAACATGTATAAACATGAAATTAAAACCCCCAAACACCTGTTTTAATACCCACGGGTATACACAAACCCAAAAAAACGTCAAAGCCCCGAAAAGGATTCTCAAATTCGATTTCATTCAACCAAAAAGATGAAAAATAGTTTTAAACCAAAAACCTAATTTTCTCGATCATAAACACCCGTTTTGAAAACTATAAACATCCACAAGTTCATAACATGAAATAAACCAACTAAAAGCGAACAGCATGCTTTTAATCAAAACAACGCGGTTTAAACATAAAAAACGGCCTTTAAAGCATTTTCAGGCAATATTACTCGGTGAAAACATCTATAATTGCATATATCACCCTTAAACATCCATACAGTCTAGGATCCTACCTCAAAGGGTCACAAACTCGAAGCTTTACCAACCGATGAAATGCCAAAGCCGCCGAAACACAATTCCATTCGGATGAAACTGATGCCCACAGCGAGTACTTCAAGAATCTTCCCTCCAATCACCAAGATCCGAGCTCAAACACACCAAAAGCCTAGAGAGAAGGCAGAGCTAGGGTTTTAGGGTTTTAAGAGAGAAAAGAGGAAGCTTACAACATAAACTTTCCACCAAAAACCAAGCAATCCCGTTGCTTTATAACAGTCTGTCCGAACAGACCGATCGATCGGTCTCTTAACCGATCGATCGGTTAGTCATTTCACTACACTACTATCCCAACTTCAAACGATGATATCTCCCTCGTCCGAACTCTAAATAGAGTCATTCTTATGCTAAAACTGAAGCTCCGAAAGTTTACTTTCCAATGGTTTAATCCCCATACCAAAATTCATTTTATACAAGGAGTTATGACCAAAAATGTAAAGGTATGTCATATTTCTTCACACGTTTTTTACATATTTTTGTCCGGACATCACTTAGAACTTCATATTTTTTCCGAACATATCTTTCACGCATATCCATGTTCAAAACACTCACCCAAAACATCATTGAGGTCATGTTTAACTCTTATCCCATCATCACTTAATCATTTCCCAAAAAGAAAAAGGTCAGGGTCTCACAGCAAATATCTCAGATTTCTAAAACAGTGAATCATGAGCAGACAAACATGGAGACTGAAACAATGCCCCTGTTGGGCTTGTGCCGGCAGAATAACAGGATAACCCAAAAACTAGAAAGACGGTTAAGAAGGGGAATCAACTAAAATCTAGAAGAAAAGCTCATCTAAGACAGGGGAAATGGACTGCACTTCCGCAGAGAAATAGAGCTACGTTGATCAGATTAGTTCGACCTAAAAAATTTTAAGAAAAAACGGGCAGCATGACGGTAGAAAAATAACTCTCACGGGTATGACAAGGGTTTAAAAGAAACGAGTCTATGTCAAGAAAAAAAAGGGGGAACCAACGACCCGAGAAGATCCCGGAGGGAAAAGAAACCTCCCTAGAAGTATTAAAATGTAACACGGGTATGACCCCAGGAAGAAAACTACGGTAAGAAAAACCGAATGTGGTGAAAAACAAAACCCGAATAAGAACCCAAAGGAAAAGCTAGCTTAAGCAAAGGATAACAGAAAACCCGGGTCGAATCCGGAGAAAGAACTAGCCTAAACTTGATCAAGACAATCTTAACAATATACAAACAAAGCATACAATGAAGAAAAATACATAATCTTACTAGGGTTAGCAACACCTAATTGGGGGGTTCTAAGTTCACTATATGCAAAAGGTGGGTTTCAGTCAATCGAGCAGGGTACCTTCTAAATAGAGCCGAATTTATACCTCCCATGCCTAGAGTGGTGCCGGACATGGTCAAACGGTACGCCTGAACTCTTTTACTGCACCTATGATAGCGTACAGTCATTAAGGGTTGCCTGTTTTCCCAACAAAAATAAGGAATTCAGAAGGAATTTCGAGCCCCGGGCCCCCGAGAACTTAGCGAGAAGGCAGAGAGAAAAAGAAAACTTACTGGAGAAATTTTAAAAATATCTTTTGAAAATGCATAACTCTAGATATTTATAGGCCTCCAAAATATCTTTTTTTTAAAATTTTCGAAATTCGCGCCGCAACACCCCACGGTCTCGGGAACTTGTGGCTTTGGGATTTAGTGGTCATTTTGAAAAATGTTCAAAAATAAGGACTTCAAAGAATGTTTAGAAAAATATTTTAACACCTTGAAAACTAAATTTTGAAAACTTCTTTTCGTTGAAAATAGAGTCGACACTTAGTTTTTGAGTAAAACTAAGAAAAACAAAAAAAATGACTACTGATATTTAAAACGTTAACTAGAGAAAGAGGGTTCGGGGACTAAGGTACAAATTGGGGAAGGTGTTAGGCACCCCGTTCGCCCAACCGTAAGGTTGGCCTCTACTAATCATCATTGATTCTTTAATATAATTCTCAAATGCATGCAAATAATGAAAATGAAGGCGAAGAGAGAACATCCAAAATCAAATATAAAAAAAAATACATAATATATGTGCATAGTACTCCAAATCAAAACAAATAAAATGGTAAAATCCTAAGTCCTATGGCATGCAATTTCTAACTAAATGATACATGGTACACATACTCACATGCAATATTGTTTAAACAATCTAAACTAGTATGATTTGGTTAAAAGAATAAAAATATGTTAAAATTGCTAAAATTATCTAAACATGGATTGCAAACAAAAAATAAGATAATCTATTCTAGAAATGATTTTAAAGAAAATGACCAAAACATGTATAATACCAAAACAAACTAGGTAAATGAAAGAAATACATAAGAAATTTCTACAAAAGAAGGGTTTTACACTTAAAGAGAGATTTAAAAAATAAATAAATAAATAAAGAGTTTGTAAAAGGAAAAGATGCCAAAAAAGGTTAGAAAATACTAAAAAAAAACTAACTATTTACGTTTCATGCATATTAAAAAAGACAAAAAGAAAACAAAAAAAAATCAAAAGAAGATAGCACTTAAAAGATAAAAGCTAGTTTAGGAAGCTTTTTGTGATTTTTAGATTTTAACAAAAATAAAAAAGAAAGGAAAATATTATAGAAGAAAAGTTAAGCTTATAAATGAATGTTTTGAAAATAAAAAAAAAATTAATTATTCTGATTTTATATTTTTAAAAGAGAGAAGAAAAAGAAGAAACGAAAAGAATAATGGAGTATTTTTAAAAAAGAAAATTATGAACTACTCAAATATGAAAATTAACTTAAAAAACCTTATTGTGATTTTTGGTATTAACAAAATAAAAGAAAAGTACCATAAAAAGAACATAAGACTATAGAAAAAAGAAAATGAAAAATAAATTTTTATAAGAAAAATAAATATTAATATTACAAGAAAAGTAATGCTAAATGGAACTTTTATTAAAGCTAATAAGAAAATAAAAAGAATAGAAAAGAAAATTACGATAATATTGAAAGAAAATAAAAGAAGATAGAAAGTATAAATTAGAAAATGAATATTAAGTTAAAAAGAAAATAAAATGAAGCATTAGTATCTAAAGAAAATAAAATAAAATACTTAAAAGAAAAGAGATAGGGCATTACGAGAAAAAATAAAGTTGATGATAAAAGAAAATAAAATGCTACATCAAAAGAAAATAAAATGCTAGAAAAATAAATTGTAATGAAAAGGAAAGAAAAAAAAATAAATGAAATGAGAAGCAAAACATTAAACTAATGCTTAAAAAAATGGACATCAAACTAAAAGAAAAGAAAATAAGAAAGAAAAATAAATACTAGAATATTAGAACAAAACTAAGAAAATAAAAGAACACTTAAACTAGTATTATAAGTAAAGAAAGGAAAAATAAATGGTACAGTAAGAAAGAAATTATATTAAGCTAAAAGAAAAAGAAATAAGATTTTCTAAAGCTACATTACAAGAAAAAAGTAAATGTTAAGAAAGAAAATTATGTTGCTATTAAATAAAAGTTAAGAATTAAAATGGAGTATTAAATTAATGATACAAGAAATGAAATAAAATGAAACGCTAGAAAAAGAAAATTAAACTAATTAAAAGTAAATAATGCTAGAATATTAAATTAGCATAAAAAGAGAAGGATTGAAAAGAAATGAAGTATTTGAATTAAATGGGTGTAATATTGACTATTACAGCCATTTGTTATGTAAGTGATTAGATTATAACAATTAACAACATTGATAAGTTGTAATTGCCAAAAATATTAGCACTATTTAATAATTTAACAATTTGTAATAAAAAAAGAAGGTAAGTAAATAAAACAAGTAGACTAAATAAGCTAAAACTAGAATTTAAAGCAATGTAAGAATATATAAGAACTACATAAATAATGCAAGAACGTAATTAAAATCAATTGACCAAATTACACCCGACCACTCTAAAGGGGTAGAAAATTGTGCTAGAAGGGGCGGGGATCTAAGCAAAATACCTGAATTGCTTAGGAATCCTCAAGTTGGGGAATGCGGGTGAGCAATTTGATCTTCGGGCGATCATCCAAGCTAAGATTTGGGACTATCGGAGGCTTGAATCTCAGTATTTCAGCAGGGCTTCGGCGTCGGGGATCAGAATTGCTCGGCGACTCGGCAGAGCTTCTCTCACTAAATCTCTCTATCCAATTCTGTCTTAGAAAACGTATCAGAGGTACGGTATTTATAGAGTTCTTCAACCAATGAGATGCTACCACGTTTTAAAACACGTCAGGCCATTTGAAGTTGGCGGCCGCCACAATGTAAGTTGGCGGTCGCCATGTTGAAGTTGGCGGTCGCCATGTTGGAAAAGTTCCACAAGATTCTATTGGCGGTCGCCAAAATGGAGTTGGCGGTCGCCACTTCTGGTAATGACTTGGGCAACAAGTTATCGCTGGTTTGGTACAACTTCATTGGTTTTGAGGGTTTCTGAAGGTCGGGTTTAATTATCGAGCTTGGATCACTTCCCGAGGATCGAACTGAAGCACTTGTTCCACCTGTTTTCATCATCGAATTCACCTAAGATTGGGTGGGGTCAAATTGGGGTGTCTACAGAACCTGTCCCACATGCATATCTAACCTCGATCATGCATCTAAAAGCATTTAAACATGCAAAAGCAAAAACGCTAAACGTGCGTGGAAAAATGCCCAAACAGATGGTTAGCCAAGCCATTCCTAGGATATAGTCAGACAGGGTTAGGCATCCTAGACATTGGCCAACTATCTCAAAGACACAGGATCTACAACACACCCCAACCTCATATCATCACCAACCACTGCCTCAACACAGCACCCCACCACGGAAACCATCACAAACACCCAAACAGATGCAAGAAAGGAACTGGCCCAAAACCTGCAGACTCAGAAGTAACCTCTACTCGCTGAAGGCATATCTGCATCATTCGGCACAACTGGTGCCCTGGAAGCTATGAGGGAATACGTTCGGGGTAATGTCACTTTGCCCTGTCCACCATAACTCGGCGCCGTCGGCTGTCGCACCTACTGAACTGATGTTCTCCCATCTACCATTTGGGAAGTCTGAACTGTAGGATACTGCTATCGCTCCTGCACATACGAACCCTCTGGTGTGCCCACTGTACTCGGCGCACCTTCTCTCTGGGGACAAGTTCTGCGAATATGTTCCATCTGACCACATCCAAAACAAGTAGGCGGTCCTCTCCCCTGTGACTGATTCGGTATGGGACTCTGAGACTGCCTCAATCGTGAATCTAGGTACTGCCTCAGCCGTGGACAATCTGATACACGATGCACCCGCTGTCCATATCGGTAACATCTGACCTCCCTCTGCTCTGGCCTCCCTGATGAAGCCACTGATGGTGCTAGTGTAGAAAATTCCTTTGGTCTAGATGGATGAAAGCTAATACTAGAGGACCTCTGCCTCTTGCTAATTCACCCACCTGTCTGCGCCTCTGTACCACCCTGAGGTATCCTGGCCTCCCTGGAAGCTCGAATCACAGTCATAGTGTTCTCCACCCTCGCTGCTGCCTCCACCAGCTCTGTGAATTCACGAACCCCCAATGCAACCACACGCTCCCTGATCGCTGGCCTCAACCCCCGCTCAAACCTCATCGATCGCAGCTCGTCTGTGCTCACTGACTCCGGTGCAAACCGGGATAAGCTCGTAAACCTGGCCTCATACTGCATAACATCCATGGCCCCCTGGGTAAGAGTGTAGAACTCCTCCCTGTGCAGATCCCCCTTCGAAGTCAGGAAGTATTTCTCCAGAAACACTCCTGTAAAGGCTGCCCATGTGACCCCCACAATGGTCCTGGCAAATTTCCACCACGCATAAGCAACACCCCTCAGCTGGAAAGTAACAAAAGAAACCCGCAACTCATCCTCCTCGATCTGTAATGTGTCCAAAATCTGAGTCACCAACTCCAGCCACTCCGTCGTCACAATAGGATAAGGATCTCCCGCAAAAGTAGGTGGATCCATGCGCCTGAACTCCCGCATCGCTACTATAGCCCTCACCTCAGGCACTCCCTCTCTATCTCTAACAATCTCACCTCTAACCAGCTGCTGGATAGAACCCGCCAACTCATGCAACAACTCCATCGCGTCCATCGATCCTAGGGGAGCATTTGCATCCCCAACATCAGGGATAGGAGCATCCCCTTGGCCAACACCACGGCCACAGCCTCGCCCTCGTCTCGCAGACATCGCGTCTATACAAAAAAGATAGGACATGAGATGCAGCACATATCATAAACCACATAAGCATGCTAGCACATAAGCACATAGGTTCATGCTAAACAAAACCCCACATACCGAGGAGAACCAACAAGAATGACACATCAATCTAGATAACCTACTCAGATTCCCTACTAAAAATCACATCAACTAAACGAGTTTCTAACTTGGCTCCCAAGTTTGTTAATCCAAACGCCCTAAGGCAGGACTATCACTCCTATGATTCAACCCCCATTCTCACATATACACATCATTCACATATCTAACATGCTGACACGTTCATATAATCAAAGCATCTAAACACATGCAATCAAGCATACGCAATCAACCTCACACGGTGATGCAACCTCTTCCCACGACTCCTAGGTATTCGAACCCAGAGCTCTGATACCATTCTGTCACGCCCCAAACTCCAGGTCACGTGAAACACCCATAAACAACCAACCCGAGAATACACTCTCAATATAAAATATGCATGCATTGTATATAATCGCCAAACGGCATACATTACATGGCTCCAACGCCGGAAAACATGTTACAACATACATATAACAAAAGAACAAAAAGGAAGACTACAGCTCTTCCACCTCTCCAGCACCTCCAGATCAACCAGCGTGACTGGTACCTAAAGAAAATCAAATCCTACACCGTGAGCCAAAGCTCAGCCGAAACTAGACAACACGAAGTATAAGCTAAACATGCTAGGAAAACGAGGTGCAGTTTTAGACTCTCTTTCAAGCCTTTAAAACGAGTTTTCACATGCAAACGGGAAAGCGAATATAAACCATCTTTTGACTCACTCACAGGAGCCCTGAAAATAGTTGAAAAGGATTTTTAGATCGCGATTCACATGACTCTTAAAATAGTTTAGAAACTGGTCTATCCGTCCCACAATGCAGTTCATACAATCCATGTATCTTCTCGGACTTTTACCGAAGGACCACGCCCCCAACTATACAACGCACACAACTCACACAACACACACAACGCACACAACCCGTGCAACACACACAACGCATGCAACCCGTGCAACGCATGCAACCCGTGCAACACACACAACGCACGCAACCCGTGCAACACACATCTTCACGAACTTTCATCGTAGGATCATTATCCGCCCTCATCACATATCTTCACGGACTTTCACCGTAGGACCATTATCCGCCCTCACTAGCCTCGTTGACCAAAGCCAACAGATATATCTTCACGAATTTTCACCGTGGGACCATTATCCGCCCCATATGTGCATATCTTTACAGACTCTCATTGAGGGACCAATATCCACCCCACATATGTAAAATAGATACAAATCTACGTATCTATCGGCATCCCTACACATGCCTAAACAACGGGATAAAATTGTATCAAAACATGCATACTAAACTCGGGTTTAAATGCATAAAGCCACGTACTATCACTACATTACACAAACCATGTCACATGTTACACACGCGACTCACACAACACCTGCAACTCATGCAACATGCATCACATGCATCTGTTCCTCATAACCATGCCTATAAAACTCTGCGTTTTAAAGCATGCAACTACGGTACACGTAACGATACCAAAATCATGTAATCCACTTACATAATCCATGCATAATAGACCATAGATATGAAAGCATAAAGCCAGCTATAAGCACACATAGCCATATAACCTCAAACCATGACATAACCCACTACAAAACTCGACATCCACTCAAAGGGACAACCTGCAACCCACACAACCAAGCCTAACTGGAAGGTTACACCAAACTCCTCAAACCACGAGGTCACTAACACCACCTTTTCTCCAAAAGTGCCACGGGCCTTAATACGCCCCACAACCAACGATGAGCAAGCACCACGCACATAACCGTGCCCTAACAACACGCATCTAACCATGCCCGTCATCCCCGAGGAAGACACCTAAACGAATGCCCAAAGCCACGACACGACTCCTAAAGCCACAACCAGACCAATCGAGCCCCAAAAGGCATCAAACAGTATTTCAATTGATTAACCCCATAATTAGAACCGAATACCATTGAAAACCAATTGGAAACCCAAGGAACCAACCACCAAAACCACTTACACAGCCTAGAACTTAAGTCGACTGGACCCAACCCCCAGTCAACTGAAAAACACACTAGAAAAGACCAGAAACGCCAAACACACAGTTCAGTCGACTAACCCCATGAGGTCAGTCGACTGAACCCAATAAACTACGTTCTAGTCGACTGGACCTATGACTTCAATCGACTGACCAAGCCCAGAAACCATTTTTAAGCTACGAATTTTAACCTCCAAACCCCGAATCGGAGCCTCTAAACTCCCATCCAACACCGTCGGACATCCACATGCCTAGGCCTAACACCAGGACCACGAAAGAAACTCCCGACATCCGATTCCATCCACCGAAATCACCGAAAAATGGGTTTTTAGCCCAAAACTCCAACTTGAAACAAACTCAAATCTACAGCAATCTAACCGTTAAAAACTGTCACGCCCCAAACTCCGGGTCACAGGAAACACCACAAAAAACCAAATATAACACCCAACCCAAGAACACACTATCAAAATAAAACATACATGCATTATATATAATCGCCAAACGACATACATCACACGGCTCCAACACCATATAACATGTTATACACATACATGATACAAAATAAACAAAAAGGAAGACTATAACTCTTTTGCCTCCAACCTGCAATCCCAAATCAGCATGCGTGATCGGTATCTGAAAATATTTTATCCCACACCGTGCGCTAAGGCTCAACAGAAACTAGACAAACATGCAATATAAACAAAACATGCTAGGAAAATCGTAGTGCAGTTTTAGACTCTCTTTCTAGCCTTTAAAATAATTTTCACAAGCAACGGGAAAGCGAGGATAATAACCATCTTTGGACTCACTCACAGGAGCCTTGAAAATAGTTTAAAAATGGTTTTTGATTGTGATTCACACGAGTCCAAAAACATTGTAAAATTGGTTTTATCCGTCCCACAATACAATTCATGCAATCCATGTATCTTCTCAGACTTTCACCGACGGACCGCTGCCCAATTAATAAGTCTTCTCGGACTTTCACCGACGGACCGCCGCCCAATAAATGCGTCTTCTCAGACTTTCACTAACGGGCTGCTGCCCAAATAATACGTCTTCTCAGACTTTCATCGACGGGCCGCTACCCAATTAACGCGTCATTAACCAGAGTTAACACTCACTGAATCACCTTTTCATCTATACCATTCCATACACATATGCAAACCTAAACCAGGATTTAATGCATAAAATCACGTACCGACACTACGATTCACAAACCACGTCACATGCCTATAAAACATTGAGTTTTAAAGGATAAACCACGTTACACGTAACATAATCAAACCATGTAATTCACTTACATAATCTATGTGTAAATAAGCTAGAGTTATAAATGCACATAAAGCCAGTTATAAATGCACACAGCCAAATATAACCACATATCATGACACTGCCCGCCAAAACCCAACATCCACTCACATGGATAACCAACAACCCACGAAACCAAGCCTAACCCGAAGGCCAACGCTAAACCCCTCAAACCATGAGCTCACCAAACACCACCTTTCCTTCAAAGGTGTCATGAGCCAAAACACGCTCCATACCTAACCACGACGCACACAGCTGTGTCTCAGCAACCCACATCTAGCCATGCACGTCACCCCCGAGGACGGCACCTAAACGAACATCCGAGGCCACGACACGACCCCTGAAACCACCACTCGACCAATGAAACCCCATTAAGTGTCCAATAGTATTTCAGTCAATTAATTTGGTATATCAATCAACCAAATACCATTGAAAACCAATTGGAAACCAGAGAACCAACCACCAAACAACAAAACACCAACAAAATCCCAAGACCCTAACACGACCCAAACGGACTAACACACTTCCAACGTAAACCCACAATGCCCCCAAGCGCCCAACACAAACCCACGACGCCCCAAGAAACAAGAAACTTGGTAAAAAGGGGCAACAAGGATGAAAAATAACCTTTTCCCAAACATTTGGCCCAAAATGGGTGAAAAATGGTTTGAAAAATTTGACATACCTTCACTATTTTAGCCATAACATTTTTTACAAAAAGAATTTTAATGTTAGAGAGGTGTCATTGGAAATAAGACTTCTGCGGCATCAATTTGAATACAAAAATGACCCAATTTTGAGTCCGAATGAGGGAGGTACATCGATTTTAAAAAAAAATTTTCAACCAGCGAAAATAGACCGCGGGCTAGACCACTGGAGCAGTCTTTCCAACGGTCATACCTGCAACAAGAAGCCGAGAACACCCAAAAAATGCCCCCTAGACCTCTTGAGCGGTCCCTTAAGCGGTCCTACGCCAGAAACGGACCGTTTGGAAAATTTTGAAGCGTCAAACCATCCCACAAGCATCCAACAACCTTCCAAACTCAAAATCTATGCAACCAAACTTTCTTTCAACCTCCTCGAACATACACAAGCCCAAGACTATCACCCAAACCTCGAAAGAAAACCTTAAACTCCAATTTCATCTAACCAAAACCAACCAAAAACGGTTTTAAAGCCTAAAACCCGGTTTATTCAAAACATAAACCACCTTTTCATGTAATCGTTAAAAACATGCACGATTACACGTAGCACCCTTATATGACATGAGAATCTAGAATCCTACCTCGGCGAGTTAAAAACTCAACGTCTCGAACAACGTGGAAAATTGAGCTTCGTCAAAATGGAATTCCATCTGGATGAACGCATAGCCCACCATGCCAATAGCAAGGATCTGCTGTTCGATCGTTGAAAACCAAGCCTCAGGCCCCCGAGAAGTTAGAGAGAAGGTAGAGAGAAAATGGAGAAAACTTAGTGGAGAAGTTTTGAAAATATCTTTTAAAAATATCCAACTCCAGATATTTATAGGCCTCCAAAATATCTTTTTTTTTTGAAATTTTTTGAAAATAGCGCCACAATGGCCCAATCCCCCGGGAACCTACCCTGCATGCATATCTAACCCAAACTATGCATCAAAATCATTAAAAGCATGCTATCACATAAACACGAAACGCGCGTCGAAAAATGCCAAAAAAAAAAAGGGTGATGGTCTCACAACTCTACCCCCCTTAAAGGAATTTCGCCCCTAAAATTCAACTCAAGGTTAAAACAACAAACCGCCGATCGCAATCGACATAGGCATACGAGATGGTTAGTCAAACCTGTTCCTAGGATATAGGCAAACAAGGTCAGGCCTCCTAAATAATGGCTAACTATCTCAAGACACGGGATCTACAACCCATCTCAACCTCACATCCTCACCACCTACTACCTCAACACAGCACACCACCAACGGAGTCCATCACCAACCCCTAAACAGATGCAATAAAGAACTGGCTCAAAGACTGCATACTCAGAAAGTACCTCTGTGCACTAGAGAAGGATTTGCATCTGCATCTGCATCATCACGCACGGTTGGTGCCTGGAAGAACTAGGAGCTACAAGTGATTACACTCGGGGCAATGTCGCTCTGGTCTATCCACCACCCGGCACTGTCAGCTACCGCACTGACTGAACTGAAGTACCCCCACCTGTCGTCACTCGGGAAGTCTAAACTGCGGGAGGCTACTGTCGGTTCTGCACAAACGAACCCTCTGGTATACCCATTGCACTCGGTGCACTCTCTCTATGGGGACAGTCCCAGCGAATATGTCCAGGTTGGCCACATCCATAACAAGTCTGTAGCTCTCTCCCATGTGACTGAATCCATGAACCCTGGGACTGCCTCGACTGTGGGCAATCCACCTTATGATGTCCAGGCTGTCCACATCGAAAACATCTAACCTCCCTCTGCTCTGACCTCCTAGATGAAGCCACTGATGGTGCTGGTGCAGAGAACTGCTATGGTAATCCAGATGGATGGAAACTAGGACCAGAAGACCTCTGCCTCTTGCTAAAACGCCCACCTGTCTGTGCCTATGTCCCACTCTGCGGTGTCCTAGCCTCCCTGGAAGCTCGAATCTCAATCATAGTGTTCTCCACCCTCGCTGCTGCCTCCACCAGCTCTGTGAATACCCGAAGTCCCAATGCAACCACACGCTCCCTGATCGCTAGCCTCAAGCCTCGCTCAAACCTCATTGATTGCAGCTAGTTTGTACTCACCAACTCCGGTGCAAACCAAGATAAACATGTAAACTTAGCCTCGTACTGCATAACATCCATGGCCCCATGGGTAAGAGTGTAGAACTCCTCCCTGTACAAATCCCTCTTCGAAGTCGGGAAGTATTTCTCCAGAAACACTCTTGTAAAGGTTGCCCATGTGACTCCCACATCGTCCTTGCATATCTCCACCACTGATGAGCAGTGCCCCTCAACTAAAAGGTGGAAAATGAAACCCATAACTCATCCTCCACGATCTGTAACGTGTTGAGGATCCACGTCACCAGCTCTAACCACTCAATCGCCACAATAGGATCAGGATCTCCTGCAAAGGTAGGTGGATCCATGCGCCTGAACTCCCGTATCACTACTGTAGCCCTCGCTCAGGTACTCCCTCTCTCTCCCTAACGATCTCTCCTCTGACCAACTGTTGGATAGAACCCACCAGCACACGCAACAACTCCGTCGTATCCATCGGTCCGAGGGGAGCATTTACACCCCCAGCATCAGGGATAGGAATATTCCCTTGGCCAACAGCACGGCCACAACCTCGACCACGGCCTCGCCCTCTCCTCGCTGACATCACGTCTATATGAAAGAAAAATAATATGTAAGACACAGCACAAAGCATGAACATAAATGCTAACCACATAAGCATGCTAACACATAGACACATAGGTTCATGCTAAATAAACCCCACATACCGAGGAGAACCAACAAGAATGATGTGTCAATCTAGATAACCTACTCAGATTCCCTGCGATAAATCACGTCAGCTAAACACGTTTCTAACTTGGCTCCTAAATTTGTTAATCCAAACGCCCAAATGCAAGACTAATCAACCTCACAGTTCAACCCTCATGCTCACATATACACAACATCCACATATCTAACATGCTGACACGTTCATGTTATCAAAGCGTTTAAACACATGCAATTAAACACACGCAATCAACCTCACACGGGAATGCAACCTCTTCCCACAGCTTATAGGTATTTGAACCCAGAGCTCTTACACTAATCTGTAACGCCCCAAACTCCGGGTTACGTGAAACACCACAAACAACCAAACATAACACCCAAACCGAGAATACACTCTCAAAATAAACTATACATGTTGTTAGAAAACACAGCGCCAAAGCAAGCAGGACTCTTTTGAGTCGACACAAACAAATTTGTGTCGACACAAATGTGATTCCCACCAAAGATCTCAGAAGGGTTGAGTCGACACAAGAAGAAAACGAGTCGACACAAATCAACCGAGACCGCCTGCAGAAATTTGGTGTCGACCCCACGAACAAATCGTGTCGACCAGGGAGATTCTGGCCCCCATAAAGCCAACACATGTGTTGTATATAATCGCCAGATAGCATACATTACACGGCTCCAATGCCGAAAAACATGTTATACACATACATGATACAAAAGAAACAAAAAGAAAGACTATAACTCTTCCGCCTCTAACCTGCAATCCTGAATCAGCGCGCTTGATCGGTACCTGAAAATATTTTATCCCACACCGTAAGCCAAGGCTCAGCAGAAACTAGACAAACATGCAATATAAACAAAACATGGTAGGAAAATCGTAGTGCAGTTTTGGACTCTCTTTCTAGCCATTGAAATAATTTTCACATGCAACGGGAAAGCAAGGATAATAACCATCTTTGAACTCACTCACAGGAGTCTTGAAAACAGTTTAAAAATGGTTTCTGATTGTGATTCGCACGAGTCTTAAAATAATTTAAAATTGGTTTTATTCGTCCCACAATGCAATTCATGCAATCCATATTTCTTCTCGGACTTTCACCGACGGACCGCCGCCCAATCAACGCATATTCTCGGACTTTCACCGACGAGTTGCTGCCCAATTAATACGTCTTCTTGGACTTTCATCGATGGGCCGCTACCCAATTAACGCGTCGTTAACCAGAGTTAACACTTACTGAATCACCTGTTCATCTATACCATTCCATACACATGCAAACCTAAACCAGGATTTAATGTATAAAACCACATACCGACACTATATTTCACAAACCACATTACATACCTATAAAACATTGAGTTTTAAAGGATAAATCACGTTACACGTAACCGAATCAAACCACGTAATTCACTTACATAAACCATGCATAAATAAGCTAGAGTTAGAAATGCACATAAAGCCAGTTATAAATGAACATAGACAAATATAACCCCACATCATGATGTTGCCTGCCAAAACCCAACATCCACTCACGTGGACAACCAATAACCCACGAAACCAAGCCTAACCTGAAGGCCAATGCTAAACCCCTCGAACCATGAGGTCACAAAACACCACCTTTCCTCCAAAGGTGCCATGAGCCCAAACACGCTCCATACCCAACAACGATGCACACAACCGTGCCCTAGCAACCCACATCTAGCCATGCGCATCACCCCGAGGACGGCACCTAAACAAACACCCGAGGCCACGACACGACCCCTGAAACCACCACTCATCCAATGAAACCCCAAGAAGTGTCCAATAGTATTTTAGTCAATTAATCCCAAATATCAATCAACCAAATACAATTGAAAACCAATTGGAAACCAGAGAACCAACCACCAAACAACAAAACACCAACGAACTCCCAAGGCCCTAACACGACCCAAACAGACTCACACACGTCCAACATAAACCAACGACGCCCCAAAGCGCCCAACACAAACCCATGACGCCCCAAGAAACAAGAAACTTGGTAAAAAGGGGCAACAACGAAGAAAAATATCCTTTTCCCAAACATTCGACTCAAAACGGGTGAAAAACGATTTGGAAATTTTGACATACCTTCATTATTTTGGCCATAACTTTTTCTACAAAACGAATTTTAAAGTAAGAGGGTTGTCATTGGAAATAAGACTTCTGGAGCTTCAATTTGAACACAAAATTGACCCAATTCCAAGTCTGGATGAGGGAGTTACTTCAATTTTAAAAATGAATTTTCAACCAGCAAAAACAAATCATGGGCTAGACCGCTTGAGAGGTCTGTCCAGCGGTCAAGCCTGCAACAAGAAGCCGAGAACACCCAAAGATCGCCCCTTAGACCGCTTGAGCGGTCCCTCAAGCGGTCCTACGCCAGAAACTGACCGTTTGGCAAATTTTGAAGCGTCAAACCATCCCACAACCATCCAACAACCTTCGAAACTCAAAATCGATGCAACCAAACTTTCTTTCAACCTCCTCGGACATACACAAGCCCAAGACTACCACCCAAACCTCGAAAGAAACCCTTAAACTCCAATTCCATCCAACCAAAACCAACCAAAAACGGTTTTAAAAACTAAAACCCGATTTATTCAAAACATAAACCACCTTTTCATGCATTTTTAACTGGTAAAAACATGCACGATTACACGTAGCACCCTTATATGACATGAGAGTCTAGGATCCTACCCTGTTGAGTTAAAAACTCGACGTCTTGAACCACGTGCAAAATCGAGCTTCGCTGGAATGGAATTCTGTCCGAATAAACGCGTAGCCCACCGTGCCAATAGCAAGGATCCGCCGTTGGATCGTTGAAAATCGAGCCCTGGGTCCTGAAAAGTTAGAAAGAAGGCAGAGAAAAAATGGAGAAAACTTAGTGGAGAAGTTTTGAAAATATCTTTTGAAAATATCTAACTCCAGATATTTATAGGCCTCCAAAATATCTTTTTTTTTGAAATTTTTTGAAAATTGTGCCACAATGGGCCCAAGAGCCCAGGAACCTACCCCGCATGCATATCTAACCCAGACTATGCATCAAAACCATTAAAAACATGCTATCACATAAACACAAAATGCGCGTCAAAAAATACCAAAAAAGAAAATGGGTCAGGGTCTCACAAAAACACACACGATTACAAGTAACACCCTTATACAGCAATAGGGTCTAGAATTCTACCTCGATGAGTTAAAAACTCGATGCCTCGAACCACGTGCAAAATCGACCCTCATCGAAATAGAATTCCCTCCGGATGAACGCGTAGCCTACCGTGCCAGTAGTAGGGATCCGCTGTCTGATCGTCAGAAATCGAGCTCTGGGCCCCCAAGAACTTACAGAGAAGGCAGAGAGAAAAAGAAAACTTACTAGAGAAGTTTTGAAAATATCTTTTAAAAATATCTAACTTCCGATATTTATAGGCCTCCAAAATATCAATTTTTTAAAAATTTTTGAAATTCTCGCCGCAACACCCTACGATCCCAGAATCCTACCCCGCATGCATATTTAACCCCGATCATGAATCAAAAAGTATTTAAACATGCAAAAGCAAAAACGCTAAACGCGCATTGAAAAACGCCGAAAAAGAAAACGGGTCAGGGGCTCACAAAATTAATCACTTTAAGTTAGTCATGTTTGATGTAAGTTATGTATCGGTGACTTAGTGGTGAGAGTTGAATCTCGATTTGATAATAAGTGGATAGCATAGTACTAGTAAGAATCTTTCTGCGAAGACAATCTATCTAAATGCTTATTCATCGAAAGCGTATCATGCGCTAACGTATTATATTTTTAAGTAAAGATGAGTTAGCATTTCTACCATTGGATGACCTTTCGGCATCCTGTGTTAAAAATTGTCGATGATTATTTGGAAAGACATTCAACTTGAGACCTAGAGATGAATTTCAGGAACAAAACTCCCTAGCTAAGGGAGGGAGGTTGTGGAGACCCGATATTTTTTGTATTTGATTTTATTTTAAATTTGGTTATTTATGTTCATTTAATTAGATTACCAAAAATGGTTTTAGATGATACCTTTGCACATTGTCTGTAATTAAAGTGTGTTAAGACACCAGGATATTAAATTAAGATTAGTTCCATAACATCAAGAAAATATATATATTGTGACGCCCCAAAATTCATAAAGGCATCAAGACGTATAGATAATAATAGGAATTATACTATGCGCCCAATTAATGTAGTTAACATACAAGTTAATACCACCTTGTCCGTTTCATTCACTCTCATCAACATTAAATCAAATATTACATTGATCCAAATATCTTGTACAGGATTTATATTACACATTAAAAGGTAAGAAAAGACTCACTAATTACAACACACTCCAAGGAAGTGGTAAAAGAAACAAGAAAAACACTCTGCTTGATTCTACCCTGGGTCGTACTTTGCCTAGTCCGCAAAAGCTTCGTCTTCTCCAGATATTTTCCCCCTGTCACCTAACATCACACGCCATGAGCTACAAAGCCCAGAATAAATTCCAAAACCCTACCTTTCTAATACCAATAATATTTTATCATGGATTTCAAGTAATAGGTACAACAAGATAGTCATTGTTAGGGTTGTCTACTGAAAACTATATTTTTATTTTAGTATTTAATTTTATTTTAATAAAATTAATTTTTTATTTTATGAGAATCTTAATGAGCAATGTATATAATATCATTTTCTTAATGTTATGCATGAATATTCTTTATTCTGTACAGTATTTAATCTAGTGTGTAGAGTATGGCTTGCACACAGAAGACCAAATTTTAGGTTCTTGCAGAATATAAGTATTTGTTCACAGTTTAGATAGAAATGGACATACCATCGATACGACTGTAGCACAGAATTTTAATAGGCTTGTCTTGGTTACGGGAAACAGATAATAGTGTCATCTATTGTTATGACTCTCTGTGCTAGTACACTTTATGTGTATTGAACGGGACACATTGGGATAGTTAATTTTATGCTGACTACATAAATTAATTCACACTCCAAGGTTATAAGGAAAGTGCTTATGTAGACACCCCAATTTGACTCTGCCCAATCTTAGGTGAATCCAATGATGAAAACAATTAGAATGGTGGTTCAGTACAATCCTCAGGAAGTGATCCACGCTTAGTATTTAAACTCAATGATCAAAAACTTCAAACCAATGAAATTATCTTGAATCACCAAGTTCATTGTGGCGACCGCCAATAGAACCTCTTGAAAGCTTCACCTTTTTGTGGCGACTGCCATGTTCATTATGGCAACCGCCAGTAGAACCTTTTGGAAATCCTAGCCCAAGGCAACGACCGCCACTTTGAACCTTGGCGACTGCCATGTCCATTGTGGCGACCACCAATAGAAACCCTTGGAAGCTTCTTTTGTTGTGGCGACCGCCTACTCTATAACACCCCACTCCCGCAAGGCACCAAACCTATACAAGGGATGTGATCCCGCCGCAGACTAGCGGCCAAAGAGAAAGACAAGGGATAAAGATATTAAGAGACCAAACAAGAACTTTTAAGCAACCACAACACCTTAATGTCGAAAGAGGTATACATGAGTCACTAGGAATTTGCCATCCCAAGGGCATACATTACTTCTAAAACATCAAAAACCTCCAGGGTCTTATACATGAAGCTTTGCCGAAACTAAAAAAACTAAACAAAAGAAAATTGAACCAAAACAATTCCCAACACCAAAACCAAAACTACTCGACGATGCCTATGGTGGACCAACTCCTTGTCGTTCCTAGTTTCTACAACCACAGAGGTTATAGGAGACCGCACTAAGCATTATCATGAACAGAAAAGACAGTTACTTAGTTAAGGATAATTGAAAACTCTTTCTAAAAATAGTTCATCACATTTTTTATGAAAATATAGAAACTGATGCATTTGCTTAAACATAAAAATATCACAGATTATACAGAACCTTCTCAGTATTGCAAACATAAATATGTTCCTGGCTTAACCGCCACAAATTTAAAATGCATGATCACTTTCTCAAATATAGACTCAAACCCCAGCAATGTCCAAGTAGTCGTCAACCTCACAATCGGGAGTTCCGACGGTACCGTAACCTCAATTCGCAATGCACAGATAGCAACGTGATGGAATGGGGGCTACTCTCCACCAAGCACGAGTGGTATGTGCTAAAACCTGGGACTCAGCCCAAAAGCCTTTAAGGCAAAAACCCCCGCTTAACGGGAAACCTCCCCTAAGGGGACAAATAAAAAACCCATGGTTGGGTAACCTTCCTCATAACGGGATATAAAGGGCCGAAAACCCTTGTAACTTGATACTTTGAAACAACCACACAACATTAACCATACTTTCATAGTAACATCATGCTAGTTCAGAATATCATGGATAGCACACTTGAATTAAAAACATCATGGCTTTTAAAACAACAGGTTCATGCGATCGTCAAGATAGTCATAGTTCAAAACATGGGCTTCAAAACATTTTTAAGCATCATTTACATAAACTCAAGTTCAAGATAATAGCTAAGCACTCTCACCTTGTATTATATGCGTATGAACTGAGCCTCCCCCGGCAAGCTAACCAGGACCCCCGGGTTTTACAATCTCCGTGCCTAACAAGCAAAACACGACTCTACCATTAACACGGAATCCTCCCCCTTTGGCATGTGAAACTAAAACGATTCCGACCATCAAATATTTTCTTGATTTTTGGGACCATAGTTACTTTTATTTTAGGTTTAAGGGGTACTACGCGCTTGCCCAATCCATCACTTGTTTGAAGATTTTAATTAAGCATTTATTACTCTCTTTCAAATTATTAAATTTTAAACTACCACAACATCTTGAGGTACTTAGACTTGGAATCAAATTATGATTTTTAAACACCATTTAGAAAAAATTATTTTTTACAACTCTCATATTTAACACCAAGGCCAAAACCTAAAGCAAAAGAGTGAACAAAACATCCTAAGCAAAAATGGTTCAGCACTTCTGTCAAGATTTTACCAAAAGCATGCTTCTATTAGTCTCCGTTTTGGGGTATTATATCAAGTCTAAATGTGTCCAATTTTTAGTATGTTCCATATCAACATATCCCCTACAAGTTTCATGTTTAGAGCTAAGGATAGTTATTTGGAACAAGTTAGACTTTTTGGCCATTTCAGAAAATAGGTTCTGTTAGCCGCCAAAACTCAGAAGAGCCGGTTTTGGACAGAGGGTTTGAAACGGTTTTGGAGAATCATCCCAAGGCTTTAATGTATGATTTTTGGGTAGAAAGTACTTCAATATATTATCTACAAAGTTAATATAGACCACTTTTGGAATAGATCACTAAAAATAGGGGATTGGGGCTACACACAAATATGTAACAGAAGTGTCCCTTGAGGGCTGAAAGACAATAGAGAGTTTCAAAGGGGTTTTGACCTATCACAACTCATTATTTTGTGCTCATATTTTGTGGGTAGCTAGATACATATGTTTAATATAACTTTCATGTATTGTTGACTAGTCTGAAACCAACACACTTTGGTAGAATTGCAATATCTCAAGTTCTTCTTACTCAAGTGAGTTCAAACCCATTTTGGATGAAAGATAACACAAAAATCTAGGTCTGGATATAAAGAACATGCTTCTATCATTTTTCTACATTGAGTTATGATATTCCAAAGATTAGGACAGAAAGCTCAAAACTCCCAAAACTTAGGCCTATTTCAATTCTAGCCTCTTAGTGTCAAGTGTGTAAGTTTTTGACCAATTTTCTTTGTGTACATGTATTGTACTTCAATATTATTCCAGAGCTTATAGAAGTCATGGAACCCATGGAGAAATCCACACCAACTCACAACTTCAACATTCAAACCGAACAATCCCAAAAAATCCAACCATAACACCTTTATTTTTGAGTTTTGATTCTTGATCTTAGATTTGTGTTTGAGGACGGTGGGAGAGATGTTTGATTTATGTAAAATTAAAAGTATTAGAGTCTCTCTTACCTTGTTGAGGATTACTTCTTGATGATAAAAATCATGGACTTAGCTTTTAAAGCTCCCACCTTCAAGCTTCTTCTTCTTCCTCCATTCTTCTTCCTTTTCTTTCTTCTTCTTTCTCTCTCTCTCTCTCTCCCCTTCTCTCCCTCCCTCTCTATGTCACGCCCTAAACTCCAGGTCACGCGAAAAGTCACAGAACAACCACCAAAATCGCCTGAACAAAAAGGATTTAGAACCAGAAGGCCAAATAAGGCCAAAACCTTTGTAAAAATGTACTACAGAGGGTTTATTGATTTAAAAAAGTAGCTAAGAGTCTACGATTGTAGACCACAAGCCAAGCCTTTAAAAATAAATACGTGTCTTAAAGAAGAAAAGTCTTTTCATTTTAAAAGAAGCTCAGGACATTCCAAAAATCTTTCTCGATGCATAAGAGTTTAAATGAAGCTAAAATCATTTGAAAATCCCATTTATAAACCGTTGAACCCAACAACGAAAAACGTAGTAAGAAACTACGGAAAACAACAACCAATCCAAGGTTCTTTCGAAAGCATTAAAACATGCATACATCCATAATCATTACATATGTTTTAACAACACGTTATCTCAAAACATGAAACATATACATAAAGATATAAACTACCTAACAAAACAAGACAACTGGGTCTTGTTATCAGCCATCTCTAGCCACCACCGGGTCAACCTACAGGACCACGCTTACCTGAAAAAAGTTTTACAGCAAAATCTCACACCGTGACCCGAAGCCCAATAGAAATAGATAAGGAAGAAAAAGGTTGACATCAACAAAAAAAATGTCAACACAACTAGAAAAAGTGTCGACACAAACAGCGGAGGTGTCGATACAAACAGAAAATGTGTCGACACAAACAGCAGAAGTGTCGACACAAACAGGTGTCGACACAAAAGAACCGAGAGTAACAACACAAACAACAGCAGAAAATGTGTCGACACAAACAGAAAAGTGTCGACATCAGCGACAAAATGTGTCAACACCAACAGAAATTGTGTCGACACCAATAGAAATTGTGTCGACACAAATAACAACAGAATACTCAGCACCAACAGAAGAAAAATGTGTCAACACCAACAACAAATGGTGTCGACATAAACAGAAAATGGTGTCGACACAAAAGAACAGAGAGTTCAACGTAACAGTCACTGAAGCGTGCTCAACACCACAGAAGGAAAAAAGGGTCGACACTAATAGAAAATGGTGTCGACACAAAAATCCATAATTCTCAAATTTCAGAATAAGGTACAGGCGATGGTGAAAATAAAACCCAAGCTACGGAAACAACTTCTCAACTCCAAATTAAACAAGCCAAACAACTCATTTTCAACCCATGGACATACCCAAACCCAAAACAACAAAGATACACCGATAGAAAAGCCTCAAACCCCTTTTCCTCCAACCGAAATCAACCTAAAAGCGATTTTGCACGAAAATCCAACTTTTTGAAACATAAACTAACTTTTCATGTATTTTTAAACGGTAAAAACACATATAATTGCACGTAGCACCCTTTAAAGACAAGATAGTCTAGGATCCTACCTCATTGAGTTAAAAACTTGACGCTTCGAACTCCGTGAAAAATGAATTTCATCAAAACAAAATTCCATCCGGATGAACGCGTAGCCCTCGATACCGATAGCAAGGATCCGCTACCCGATCGCCAAAAATAAAGCCCGGGCCCCAAGAAAATATAGAGAAAAGACAGAGGTTTTTGTTTGAAAAAGGAAACTTAGCCACTAAGCTTTCCAAAAGAAAATATCTCCACGAAAATATATAAGGTTAGATATTTATAGGCCACGAATTTTTTATTTATTTATTTTTTTAAACCTCACACCACAACTCTCAACGATCCCGGTATCCAACCCAACATGCATTTCTAAGTTCAAACATGCATAAAAAGCATATAAACATGCTATTGTAAAAATAATAAACAACACGTCAAAACGTTGTAAAAAATTTTAAAACGGGTCAGGGTCTCACAACTCTCCCCCTCTTAAAGGAATTTCGTCCCTGAAATACAACACTGAAACTCAAGCCAAACACTAGCTCATCAACCATCAACATATTCAGATGCCAATTCAGTGACACCCTACACAGTAGAAATGCCCCAGCAACTGAAACCCCAAAACTATCGTCACACGAGGTAAACATGTCTTCAAGATTAGATCTCCACACACACTGCACGCACAAGCAAGTTCCACTGACACTACTGGCATCCATAAAACATCGGATCAAGATCCAACTCAACTACCAAAACTTTGAATCATAACTTTCGCCGAACACATAGCACTCCAGCGACAAACGCAAAGCAAGAGACCAATCCATCATGGTACTTGACCTCGAACACTCTCTACTCTCGAACACAGAGACTATCACCCTCGTTCTCACTACCACATACCGGCTCAATCACACCTCACAATGCACACCAAGGCTTATCTCCACGAGTCCAAACACACAACGGTGAAATCTAACATTGGTCACACGATGTCACATACTCCACGAACAAACTTTACCCAAGTTCTGACGATTACCAGATGACCACCGACTTTGATACCGCATCACCCACCACCCTGCCGATGCTAACAACGCCACCATGTAGCTGACACAACGCCCATCCACGAGCAATAACACAAACATCCAACTCTAGAGAGAAGCTCATTTAACTCTCTTGGAATACCAAGAAACGCATTACATCTCAACCTTCGTCTCACCTGAAGAAACACCAGATGATACACCATTGTCTCAGATAAGGTTCCACACAACTGAAAATTAATACAGCATCACAGCCACAAGGTCACTTGACCAAACACGTCATGCAAGCTGAACATCTCATAGGTATCCAACAACCTACACCATCCCAATCATGTCTCCCGTGCAACAGCAAGTCACTACACAACTCAACGTCTCGCTATCAAATCACTGATACCAAGGCTACAGATCAACCTCAAGTCATAACACATACATCACTTCCTTGAGTCCATAATAGCAAAATAATCGAACCCAAGATTTGTCCGTCGAGTAATCAACCAAGACTTGCCTCGCAGTGTCTTTAGATATAGAACTCATCACGCCCCTTTCGATCCAAACCAACAATCGCGTCGGTTCGAATAGGCTACGCCAACCAAGGCTTTTCAAATATCATATCCTTCTTGACTCATACCTTACCATGTTCTCGGGATCACCATCCAAACAAATGGTGATGCCTAAGCACAACACTTAACCATTCCTCGACTTCAAGAACTCTGAACAGTTCCAAGTCCTCAAATAGAACAAAAAGCCAAACTCACATAAGTCTACCAGAAACCCACCATACGTATATCACGGCCGCCCTATTCCGACAAAACTCCCACTCTACTATGAGCTAGAGATGCAATCATACCCACACAATCCACAACAAGCTGCACACAATGGTTAACTATTTTAAGCTAATCACTATAGAAAGAACACTACATCTCATCACCACTTCCCTTGTCGACAAGAATAAGCAAAAGCCTTCCCGGTCCACCAACTAGACCTCGCAGGAATGCAAGCCAAATGGTTCAACCATCTGTTGAAACCACGAAGGATTAGTCCATCGATCACCCAATTCGGGCGATACACATCCCTGAATCACAACTCCAAGGGTCACAACACAGGTATAAACCCACTAAGATTCCACAGTCCCAGAACACAACCAAAACCTAAACCAACCAAGAACTTGGCATCAACATCCAACCAAGGTGAAACAACTCGCACCAGACAATCGTCTACAAGACAATCATCTATAAGAAAACTCTCTCTCTCCTTCCATCCAAAGAAAAGACAAAGGCCAACAAGTAACCATGACCTAACCTCAGCGTACTGGGAGTACTCCTCAACACTTAGACTCTAAGAACTCTGTAAGTCCTACCTCGAGGCCACATTGACTACAGTCACACAGCTGCTGTCAACTCCGATCATAATACTCAGACCATCTTTATTCCTGGTACAACACATACCATTGCACCCAAAACATCACTTTACAAGGTTGGGTTACAAAACCTAACTCCTGCTAGGCAAACCACAATCACATCACAGCCTCGAGCTTACTGTTCAAGGCACAACATCAAGCCAAAGGAACCTAATTTTGAGACCTTTCATCTAGAGTTACTACTAACTCCCTTAACCATGCAGACACGTCTTGTCCTTCCACTCTCAAGGCACACAACAATCACAGGCATCGTACCCTACGATTTCTACCTATCACCTCAGGTCAGCCAAACCACACGGTACATTGCTGAACCTTATTACTTCACCCTTTGTTCTCATAGGCAAACAGCATACCCACGTCTGAACCGAAGGTAGAACACAAACAACCTCTAGACATATCATACCTAAGATATGTCATCTCAGCACTAAGCCAACCACATGAACCTAGCACGGTTCCCAAACGCGATCTCCTAATCACTAGGATATCGACCAAACCACTGACCTACATTCCCGTAGGAATTCCACAAAACTGATACTCGTCACAGGAACCCTTACACATTCCCATATGGCTGTAATCCCATGCTCCTCCCAGCATATCTACAACTTTTGGTAACTTACTCTCAAGAGAAGCCAGCTACGCAAGCCAAAGCCATCAACCATGCTTCGACTACACCTGAACAAAACTCTGCTCAAATACTCAACGATTTATCAATCGAGGCCAACCTCACATGGCTAAACCCGACTCACTGATGAGTTCTATAACATATCAAGCGATCGACGCTCAGCCCATAATGGTACCTCTACAACTGATTGCAATTGAGTCACACATCCAAGACCCAAACCACGATCTCGTCGCCTCAAAGGGTGTACAGGTTATATAAAAAGAAGAAAATATGAACCACGACAACCTAAGATCGATCTATCATGTTACTTCTAACACATACCACATAATCTGGTAACACATAGCCACAACGATTATGCAGACACAACACCGATACCGAGAAAAATCGACAAGAATGAGGCATCACTTTGGATAACCCACTTAGATTTCTTGCTAGAAATCACGTCCGCGAAACACGTTTCTAACTTGGCTCCCACGTTTGTTAATCCAAATGCCCGAAGGCAAGACTAATCAATCCTAAGGTCTAACCTCCATGCTCACATATAAACGACATCAACATGCTCATGTTCCAAACACAGGTAACCAAGCACACACACATCCTCACAAGGTAATGCACCCTCTTCCCACAGCTCATAGGTATTCGAACCCAGAGCTCTGATACCAAGTTGTCACACTCCAAACTCCAGGTCACACGAAATGCCACAAAAGAACCTCCAAAATCGCCCGAACAAAAGGGATTTAGAACCAAAAAACCAAGCAAGGCCAAAACTTTTGTAAAAACGTACTATTGAGAGTTTATTGATTTAAAAGAGTAGCCAAGAGACTATGATTGCAGCCCATAAGCCAAGCCTTTAAAAATAAATACGCGTTTTGAAGAAGAAAAATCTATTCATTTTAAAAGAAGCTCAGGCCGTTCCAAAAATTTTTCTCGAAGCACAAGAGTTTAAATGAAGCTTAAATCATTTGAAAATTCCATTTGTAAACCGTTGAACCCAACAACAAAAAATGTAGTAAGAAACTACGGAAAACAACAACCAACCTAAGGTTCTCTCGAAAGCATTAAAATATGCATATATCCATAATTATTACATATGTTTTTACAACATGTTATCTCAAAACATGAAACATATACAGAAAGGTATAAACTACCTAACAAAACAAGAAATAAGGTCTTGTTATCAGCCACCTCCGGGCACCACCGGGTCAACCTATAGGACCACACTTACATGAAAAAAGTTTACAGCAAAATTCCACACCGTGACCTAAAGCCCAATAGAAACAGACTATAAAGCTGTAAAGCATGATATGCAAAAACAAGCATACAAGCTCAACCACAGGTGCCAAAAAGGTTTTCTCAACCCAAAATCACAAGTTTTCTATTAGGCCAACACAAGCCTCAAAACGGTTTTAATTCATAAAACCCCATGTTTCCATACTTAAAACCATGCATATCAACAATGCAGATAACGTTTTCACAGTTAAAGAAAAGCAATAACCAAAATGTTATTTTCCACTAGAATCACACATCGAGGAAAGAGAAAATGATATTTTCCACTCGTAACACACATCGAGAAAAATAAAACAATAATACAATTTTCTCCACTCAGGCCACACCGCCGAGGAGAAAAGATAAAATGATTCCTATGTACCGACTCCGTCACAAAGGGACAGAGGTAACAACTACAGACTCCTGTCCTTTTACCCAATTCCTACATATCGTAGGACCAGTAAGGTAAATATAAGTTCTATACGAAGCCACCACAAAGTAAAAGCTGACTTTACGGACTAAAATCAAGGGACAAAAGCACCCACACACCTTCTTTACGGGAACTACCCCGAAGGATAAAGGTACCTACTCTGTGCATATTTTTGGACTTCCACCGAGGACAACTCGTGCCAAATACCCGCTATCCCGGTACATCTAGAATCATTTAAAAATCAACCCGTAGCATAACTACAAAAATATTTCTACAATTATACATTAAGCATGTATAAAGATCCATCCATCAAGCATGGAGATCAAACAAAAATATATTTTCATCAAAACGTTTAAAAAGTTGAGACTCAACCCCAAGGGTTAGCTCCAAACCTCTAAAACATGTTTTTACAAGAGTTTCACAAACCTCCATTTTCAAACCACCTTTTGAAAACCACAGACAAATATCCACAAGTCATATGATGTAATAAACCAAAAAAAAGTGCAAAACATGCTTTTATCCAAACAAACATCGTTTAAGCATGAAAATATGACATTCTAGTAAACCAAGGGCTCTTAGAACTCACCCCAATCTCAAAACTCTTCTTCTCACACAAGGAAGAAAAGGGTTGACACCAACAGAAAATGTGTCAACACAAACAGAAAAGGTGTCAACACAAGTAGCGGAGGTGTTGACACAAACAAAAAATATGTCGACACAAATAGCAGAGGTGTCGACACAAACAGCAGAGGTGTCAACTCAAAAGAACCGAGAGTAACAACACAAACAGCAGCAAAAAATGTGTCAACACAAACAGAAAAGTGTCGACACTAGCGACAAAATGTGTCGACACCAACAGAAATAGTCTCGACACAAATAACAACAGAATACTCAGCACCAACAGAAGGAAAATGTGTCGACACCAACAACAAATGGTGTCAGCACAAACAGAAAATGGTGTCAACACAAAAGAACAGAGACTTCAACGTAACAGTCACTGAAGCGTGCTCAACACCACAGAAGAAAAAAAGGGTCGACACTAACAAAAAATGGTGTCGACACAAAAACCTAAAATTCTCAAATTTCAGAATAAGCTACAGGTGATGGTTGAAATTAAACCGAAGCTAAGGAAATAACTTCTCAATTCAAAATTAAACTAGCCAAACACCTCATTTTCAACCCATGGACATACACAAACCCAAAATAACAAAGATACACCGAAAAGAAAGCCTCAAACCCCTTTTCCTCCAACCGAAATCAACCCAAAAGTGATTTTGAACCAAAATCTAACTTTTTGAAACATAAACCAACTTTTCATGTATTTTTAAACGGTAAAAACACATATAATTACACGTAGCACCCTTTAAAGACAAGATAGTCTAGGATCCTAGCTCGTTGAGTTAAAAACTTGACGCCTCAAACTCCGTGAAAAATGAAGTTCGTCAAAATGAAATTTCGTCCGGATGAACACGTAGCCCTCGATGCCGATAGCAAGGATCCGCTACTCGGTCGCCAAAAACAAAGCCCGAGCCCCAAGAAAATCTAGAGAGAAGGCAGAGATTTTTGTTTGAAAAAGAAAACTTAGCCACTAAGCTTTCCAAAAGAAAATATCTCTACCAAAATATATAAGGCTAGATATTTATAAGCCACGAATTTTTTTTTTCAAATCTCACACCACAACTCCGAACAGTCCCGGTATCCAACCCAACATGCATTTCTAAGGTCGAACATGCATAAAAAGCATCTAAACATGCTATTGTAAAAATAATAAACAACACGTCTAAACTTTGTAAAAAAATTTAAAACGGGCCAGGTTTTGTTGAAGGCAATACTGTCAAGATCATTGTTTTTGTAAAATAATTTTCGGTAAAATATTAACTGGACGAGCAAACGCCGAAACGGGCTCCAAATAAAACTTTTGACGAAGAAGGATCAAAATAAAACTCGTGCAATCAAAGTTAATTTAGAAAAATATCTCTTGTAGATCTAATCTTCAACTACGACATGATTCCGAGTTGAAACTCCTGTTAGATCTTCTACTGTATTCCCTTATGCGATCCTCGAACGTAGTGTGGGCTACGATCCTCCGAGAACTTGTACCAACAGAACCCCGATATATTTTTTAAGTCTTGAAAGATAAAAATAATATATCAATAATGATATGAAAATCAATATAAACTGGTTCAACCTACTCACATATATATAGGGCTACAGCAGGGACCTAGGGAGTAATTATGAGTAAGACTTACATTGGAACACAGACACCTACGGGCAGTTTCTGCAATTATGAAAAGACGCAACAATTTCTACAATTTCCATAAAACACTGAATTACAGTTCACACCACTAAGAACTATAATTGTGCTCTGACCCATAATCTCTAGACCTTCTTGCATTGAGCTCCTGTTATTAAATGCTTACAATTTCTCCTCACGTTAAGAATCTCGATACCCGCCAATTAAATTTTATTACTGACGATTTAATTTAATCGGCATCTTGAAATTTCTTAAACTCATCCTCTTAACTTATTTGACCGCCGGATAATTAAATCCACATGCAGGGTTTAGTCCGGTCAAAACTTATAAGTATCCTTAAGGCAGTATCGTCAATCCCGATCTTTCAAAATGTGGATTCCGTCAATAATTAATATTTGCCATATAAATAATATCGTTATCCAACTCACCGGGAATATAGACCCATATAAGATCGCACCCTCTAATGAATCAAAAC
>JAULJZ010037645.1:0-14721 GCA_032270985.1 Heliamphora pulchella
GTTATCTCTCATTTATGGAGTTCGAAAGTTGCCTCGAATAGTTTATCTGGTCTTATTGGTTGTAACCAATTATGAAATAAAATTATCTTAAAAATTGTCAATCCAACTCCAAATTTATTTCTCTTACAACAAACATAGTCTAAGAGATTAATAATTAAATTTCAACAAAAATGACGTCTTCTATGTCAGAGCATTTTAACAATTTATTTTTGCCGTCCTAAGGATTTAATTATATCCCGGGTTATATGATAATCTCCGCGTAAATTAATCTAAATTTCTACTCTTATTTATCTTGTCCTGGATTATTATTGGTCAAGCAAGTGCTCTGGATCTCTCTCTCTCTCTCTCTCTCTCTCTCTCTACAATTTCTTAATCTTATCTGTTAATTTAATACGTGTTGGGCGGCTGAATGAGCTGTTCGCTTTTCTTTTTTCTTTTGATTTTTCTGTTTTGCCCTCTTTGGTTCTTCGTATTTTTGTAGAAGGGAATATGGCGGCATTAAACTAGATTGTCTTAAGTGTTTGACATAGAATAAACTATATTTTTTTAACTATACTTTCTAAAATTCTACCTGTAATTAAATTGACATGGATTGGTTGAATTCGAACGGGCAATCCAGATCAATGCGCTATGTGGTGTGTTCATAATTCGGTTTGGACTCATTTTGACTTAAATTAAGAATTTAATCGTTATGAATGGATTTAAAAATTTAAGAATTGAAACTGAACTTTTAATATCATAGAACTTAGTCGAATTGAATCAGTAAAGAATCGTTTGTTTCGAATTTAAAACCATGGTTGGTAGATAATAGATGTTGCACATATTTATTCTATGCAATATATAAAATGAACGACTCAAATTGTTATTGTAAATTTAATTTAAATTCATAAAATAAATTTTAAAATAAAATCTAGACGAGTCTTAAAGAATAAAAGGTTTTGAAGTAAGTTACCTGGCCAGAGATTGCGCAAGCACTTAAACATTTGAGAAGTGCTTTGGAGATAATTGGATAGGGGAATATTCCCCTGCCTAGCTTCTTCAATATGCAGGTGGTGTTTGACAGAGTTATTATTAATAATTTATAAATTATAATTTGTAATAGAAATTGTAAGTGTTTGGTAAAAATTATAACTTATATCTGAAATAAACTAAAAGAATAGTTATAAGTTATAACAGAAGTTGTGAGTATTTAAAAAAATTTGTACATTCTAACTGAAATAGAAAAACAAATAGTTATAAATTACAGCAGAAGTTATGAGTGTTTGAAAAAACTTGTAACTTATAACTAAAATTAATAACAAAAAATTAAAAGCTACTAGTAGTAGCATTTTCAAACACCTCCACTGAATGTTGAAGGACACTAGAACGACCGATACAATGCTTTCAGATTTTTTTTCCCAAGTTTTTAAAATTATATTGCCTTCCCCAAAACTTATATCGATGGTATATATTAGTTTTACAATTACATTGCCTTTTACAATTACATTGCCTTCCCCAAAACTTATGTCAATAGTATTAGTTAAACGTAAAAACCGTATCGGAATTTGTTGATCTCAGCAATTATTATATTATTAATTTTAATTTTGTTTTTATATTTTTATTTTTTATATTTTTCTTAATCAAATAATAGAAAAAATTAAACAATAATCTACACATTAATTAGATATTTACATTTACATGATCAAATTACATTGTCTTAAAAAATAACAGTGTTATCTAATTATTATTCATATTTAAAAATAAAATAGATATCGTTGAGACACTTAATAATATTCGATAAACTTAAATTTTTTTGTAGAAATGATCTACAAAATGAAAACATTAATAAAATGAATAAATTCGATAATTAAAATAGACTTATCTTATGCCCTTAAATACTCAATGTATAGTTCTTAAAATTAACCTTTTATGATCTCATATACATAAAAAAGGTAAATTCGTGATTAACAATGTTAACCCTTCAATAATAACAGGAGAGAATAGTGTAATTTCTAAAATCTCAAAGGAATTGTCAGTTTTTACAATAAACTTCAGAGCAAATAAATGTAATTTACTCAAGTGTTCATGATACATGCACCTAGTTTAATGATTTTAATTGTGTATATGGAAAAATTTATCATAAAAATATACATATAAAAAATTAAATTAATCAAAAACTAGTACAACATGTGATATATAGCTTAGAAATGTTGAATTTATAAAGCCCAATTATTATTGGATTAAAAACTAACGACTTCACCAATTCAGCTAAATAATATTTCGGTAATAATTTAATGATGTAAATCATAACATATAAATAGTAACTACCATATTTATATGTAATGGGGATATCTGCTGTGTCCAAGGTCCACCAAATTTTGCTGTGCTTTATAATAGAGTTATTAATGTTTTATATATTTTTGTGATTTGAATGATTTATAGTGTATACCTCATTGATTATGTTACCCGTACAAAAATTTAAATTTGTTAAACATCGTTAGTTACGTGATCAAATAAGGAATGACTAGTATTTTTTTTAGAATTAACCGTTAAATAAATATCATTGAATCATGTGGCTAGCTATGTCCAATAATTTTTTTTTTTGTCAATAATAAACTTGGCATGCAAGGTCTATAATATAAACAATTTAAATCATAACATTAAATAAAAAAAATTAAAATAATTATGCTATGCTATGGGCAAAGTATACGTAGGACCCATTCCCATAAGTTTTAGCATTCATATTGTTTTCAATTTTTCTTTTTTTTTTTGGCAAAAAAGTATCAACAAAACGATGGTGTAGATATTGGGCTCTGTAAAAGCAAAATAAAATGGCAAACAAGGCCATCATCATGTTGGCGCAGACCTTTATTTTTCCACTTCAGGGCTTCTTGATGATGATAATGTTTTTTCCTTTTTGGTTTACTATTTTTGGTATTAAATACGACGAAAATTAAAAGTTCAAAAAAATTATTACTCTAATCAATGAAAAATGGTTAATTTTGAGGAATTTTTATTTTAAATTCTTAAAAATAAAAAATAATTTTAATAATACATAAGAGTACTATGCAACAATTAGCACTCTAGCACCACTATTACCTTCCACCACCAGCTCCACCACCTACACTACCCCACCATTACCACGCCACCACCACCTCACTTAAATATGCAACGCCTTGTAGCGTGTTCTAAGTTCTCCCATAAGTTAAGACGTGGATAACAGCTTATTAGCCGACACTAAACAACCCACTAGCATGTATAATGTATCTAACTCCAAGGCCTCTAGCTATCTCCCTCCAGCGTTTCTATCTCTTTCTAGAACCTATATTTCTTTATTCACATTGCTGCAAAACTTTACCTATGAACCATAGTATTTGATTAAGTATTTGATTAAAGAGTTAAAATTGACTTTTAAACTTTTTTTTTATGGGAAATGCTATAAGGTGTCCTGGGGCACAAGTTTAGGGTTCTTTAAATACTTTAATTATACTTTTTACTACTCATTCCAACATTTACTAATAATGATTTATGAGTACCCATAAACACAACTAATAAATTTAGATATAGTTTAGAAAATGGTGGTAAAAAGTAATAATTTGTAAGTATCTATAAACACAACTAATGAATTTAGTTATATTTATTGCATCTAAACTTGTGCTACATGGACACCTGTTAGCGGGACCATTTTCTTATTCAGGCAAAACACCTATAACTTTAAAAAATAAAAAATCAAATTGTTTGACTGAGTGCTTTTAAGATGATGACTTTTTTAGATTTTAGCCTATTCAATGAGGAAAAGAAGTACTTTGTAAAGAGACACATAGGAAAGAACAATTTTACCGGTACGTTAAATGATTTCCCTGTATCCATCTATTTGGCCATAGATGCCAAAAGTGTAATATTCGGATGGCAGACGTGTTTATTCATATTGAAATTTGCAAAGAATGCCGATATTTTTTTTTCTTTTACCCCCTTCTGCATTGTTTGGATTCAAAATAATAATAAGAAAAAAAAAACTCAACGGGCGTAAAAGCTTCTTGGATTTTAAGCTGAAAAAGTAAAAGCCTTGAGGCTTAAGCCACCACACCAAACAGCGAAGAAAAGGACCTTAGGCCCTGGACACTGGACCTTGGTCCTCGTGAATAGCTACTATGGGCCTATAATCATCAACAGCCCAGCCCACTCCATCTCAACTAGGCCCTTGTATCAATTAGGATTAATTATTGCCGAAATGGACCTTTTTAATATGGGTTTTCTGTGGGGCTCTATCGGAAATTTAAAGAAAGGGATTATTAGAGCCCATGAGCAAGGATTCTAAATACACCTCCAAACTTCTTTTTATACCATTTTTATATATATAAAAAATATATAAGTACAAGAATTTATATAGAGTAGTGCCTCTCTTTTAGTTGGATGAGGGCTGAGTATTGTGCCCAAGTTTGACTTACCAATATATTTTTATGATTAATTTATCTCATTATGTAGAGTTAATTTGTTGAATTTGTTATTCATACAAAATATAAAATTGAAAGAATATATGTAACTATAGAATTAGATTTAAATATCATTTTAATAAAAAAATTGATAAACAACTATTTGTCGATCAAATAGCTACAAATATCGGATCACATTTATTTTTTATGGATAATAAATTCGAAAAACTCTGTATAATAAATAAATCCAATTATAAAAATATATGTCAAAAAGTTAAGCCAGTTAAAAACATAGCGGCGTGTGTGAACACAGCACACATATTCGTCTTACTCTGTCTTACTTCCCTTTTAGTTTTCTTTCTATTCAAGCACCACTTCCTCTCATTCCCATGCCATTCCTGGTCAAAGCATTAAACACAGACATTCCCTTATGCAAAGGCAATGTTTCAGTTTCGTATTGTCAAGATCTTGCCAAATGGCAACAATAATACTGGCAACATTAAATAGGTCATAGATGATAAAGGCTTTTACATGAGTCCATATATATAAGAAATAGAGAAAGCTTGGGCAATATTCAATCCTTCAAAATGCATGGCCACACGGGGTCATAAGTTTTTTGAAAGCCACACGAATATATGAGATTTACTTCTAAATATAATGCTCAAAGAATCGTGCAACTCTAAAAAAAACTTGTGACACCCGGTGATCATGCTCATTGGAGCATTAAATAATTCAATTTGCATGGTTCGGGATCACTAAGTGTATTAAGTCTTTGTACCAGTTAGTGGTTAAAATCGTGTGAGACCACATAATCCCAAGTTATGTAAAAATTACTCCTCCCTAAGTTCTATCTCTCTGGTTGTAATGTGAGTAATGATGGGGATTGAGGTATACCAAAAGCACAATTAGATGCAGTTGTAGTATGAGCAATAAATCCTGCTGAAAGGGATATATTACTTGTTGCTCTCACTCCTTCAGTTAAAACTTTTCTCATCTGTTATAATTGCTAGGTGGTCTCCCTCAAAAAAGTTGTCCATGGGTCCCCATAAATATCTCATAATGATATCTTTTGTTTTGCAATATAACCCTTATAAGGATCACTTATTTGGTTCAACTTCAAAGTCAGCTTTTCAATGGGGTTTTTTTTTTGTCTTTATTTTCGCACTTTTAAATAAAATTCACTTTTTGTTATTTTTTACAAGCTTTTAATCTAAAAGCCCATAAAAAGTAAACAGAAAAAAAATTAATGTTATTTGCAGACTGTTTTCATCAAAAATCATACATTTTTTTTTTTGGTAGTTAAGTCGGGGAAAAGGGAATATGCACCCCACGATTCAAACCCTGGGGCAAGCAGGGCCAATGAGCAACTCGGCCACTGAGCTACGCCACCACTTAAAAAAAACTAAAGGCTCCTTTTTCCTCCTTGCCGTCACACACCTACTTAATGCAACAAACTCCACCCCATCATCAATACTTAGATGAGACCCTTACTGCTAAGTGCCTTTCTAGTTCATGGAATTGTTTTATTTTAATTAGATTTTTTTTTTGTTTTTTCAAGAGCTTGCATTCCAGTCAAACCGAACACCCTCCATCAAATACAAATGGTCTAGCCTCCTCTGAAATGGGAAACAAAGCACTTTTTAGGTAACCTAGCTAGATTGGTTTAATTTTGTGAGGGGGTAATTAATCCTAAGTTAGAGAATCCTATGAGAGAGCTGAACTTCTGAATAGGTGTGTATAGGGTGGAACCCTTTATATAGTTTGCCACAAGAATGTTGAAACTACTCCTAATGTTTGAAATTGGGAACCCCCACAAATAGAGATCATCCTCACTATTATATTATATTTCACAAACATTACTTTGTAATTAATCCTAATAAACATGTATATAAATTACTACAATGCAGGGAAGATTGGGTAAATAAAACAAGCCACAATACAAATTTAAATTTGCTACAAGTCCTAGCGAGATAAGTAGAGGCCGTAACTGTCGGAAAAAATGGGTTAAAAACCATTTTGGAGTAGAGGAAAAATTGGTTGAAGAAGTTAGTAATAAGTTAGTTACTATTTTATGATTATATCCTAAGAACAATTTTATTTCTATCAGCAATGCCAAAAACCACCATTGTATGTAAGTTCATCTTTTGTTTCTTATTCAAGTGTTTATTTAGTACAATAATACAAAAGTATACATTTTTCCAACAGTGTGCATGCATCTGCTCCTGCGCTCTTGTAAGATAATTAGATAAATGAAATCATATAATCTCACTCACTTCTTAAAAAGAGTTTGATTCTCTCTCAAGTTCTACCACTGTGCTAGAACAAATAGCAATTATCTCCATATATTTAATGAAGTTGATTAATGTTGCGTTTGCGAAAAGTCAAGTAAAACTTTCATTTTCCCATTCTGGAATTGTGTTAAATGCCAAGAGTTTTCCATGACCACCCACCTCTCCTACTATGGGGTGTTTGGCAAAATAAGTTACCGCTAGTAATTTTTAATTTTTTGCTACTAATTTAAGTTATAAATTACAATTTTTTTTTATATATAATTACAACTTTTGCTACAACTTATAATTACAATTCTTTTATTTTAGTTACAAATTATAATATTTACCAAATACTCATAACTTCTGTTACAAATTACAATATATAAGTCACTAGTTTTAGGAATACCAAACACCTCACATAGTGTCCAAATAAATCCAAAAAATTGAAAAACTAGTCCAAAGGAAATCAATCCGTGTGGATTGATTTGGTTTTATTCTGAATTGGTTTGATTCCAATTCTAAAAATATGTAAATCGCAGACTATGGATGAGTTCACGTTTTTTAGGCTACGATTTCGATTTGGATCCGAATAGATCAAGATATTTAATTCAATATATATATATATATATATATAATTAATTACCACTTAAAAGCTAAGGCTGAGGCATTCAATTTCAGTTGTTCACTGTTCACTGTTTACATCTCACGAGAAACACGACTCTAGCTCAGGCGAATCAATGAACAACCCAAACTTCTTTCATTCAACGGTTCAGCTTCAGCACTAGTTTTTTTAATTTTTTTTTCCATGCCCTCAGCTGTAGCTCTACTATTTTTTTAGCTCCCTATTATGTTGAACATGCTACTGATTTTTTTGAAGCATTGTGTATTATTAGTGGAACTGTAATTTTGAACCAGAACCGAACTATCAATAATAGGTTCGATTTGATTTGGTTTCACAAATTATATGATTTGGTATGGTTTTAAAATTACTAAAACCGTATGAATCGGTTTGGTTTTATTCAAAATTAGTCTTAAATGGACTATGTACACCCCTATCAAAAGGGATTGAATAGGAGCTACTGTTCGCCCTAAATTTTAATTTTTTTTATAATTATAATAATGATAAAGTCTGGTACATGAAACTCCCACTTATGCGGGGTTCAAGGTGGAAACAAACCATGATATGTCTATGGCACGCAATTTTATCTTATATTTGCAAGAGACTGTTTTCACATCTTGAACCTCGTGATCTCCAAGTCATACAACGACAATTCTACCGTTGCGCCAAAACTCTCCTTCTTTTATAATTATAATAATATTAATTTAAAATATTTTAAGATTGAATAGGTTTGCTCTTTGATTTTTTTTATAAAATATAAAATTTATTCTCTTCAAAATTATAAAAATATAATCTCAAGATTATTGCTATGGTCAAGAAGTCTGAAACAAAGTTACCAAACTTGCTACTTGAGCCTATGTTTGGCTTAAATTTTTTAGGAGATTTTTTTGCTTAAAAAAATTTAAAAATGCCCACTTATTTAGTCTCAGTTAAGTTTTTTTTACATATTTTTACATTTATATTTTTACACAAAAAACCAAAAAACTACAAAAATGCTAATCCAAACACATTCTCAATACTCAAGCACGACTGAAAAGGAGTAATAAAGGCACAAATGGAGTGCCCAAATAAATATAATTAATTTTATAGTTTAAATTTTAGCTTTCCTTCCCCTTCTTTTATTAAGTGAAAGGTCTCCATTCAGTAGTGAGCATTCTATAAGTGACTTTAAAATATTTTAGTTTTTATGTTGTATTTTTATTTTTATGAAATTTATTTTCTTCAGATTTTCTCGTTAATTAGAATCTATCAAACAATATATATATATATATAATTTTATAAAAATACAAAAGTAATTTTTTAGAGAATTAAGACTCATTTGGTAAAATACTTTTTTATAAGCTCGTTTAAGTTCACTTAGGTCTTGTTTGGCCACCCAAATTAAAGCTAAGTTTTTATCTTTTTGTTTAAAGTCAAAAAGTCATTTAACTAAATACTTTTTAACTTATTAATTTAGGCCTTATTAATTTTTAACTTTTTAGCCTTTTTTGCTTTTTTACATAAATACTTTTATATATTTTTTAAAAATATCATAACTTATATTACACACACATGTTTTTTTATAAAAAAATTATTTTTAAAATTTAGTCGTCAAAATCTATCAAACAAGATTTATATTGAATTTGAAATTATATAAAAATAAATTTTAAAAAATTATTACTTTTTTTTTACTTAAATTTTTTTTGCTTTTAGCATTTTTATCTTTTGACTTAAAGTGGCTTTAAGTCAAAATTTATTGACATATTTCTTTTTAGCTTAAAGTTATCCATAAAGTTCACCAAACAAACTATTTTCTTATTTAGCTTAAAATTTACTTTAGATAAAAAAAAATTCAACTTAATGCTAAATTGACAAACGAGGCCTTATGAACTTAAAATATAATGAGTGAACTCAATACTTTAACAATAGGTTCTACAAACCAACTTTTAAAATACAGTCATGTCCAATGAATATTGATTAATTGAAAAATAATATCAAAAAATTATAATTTTATTATGCTTTTACAAATGTTAATAAATACTCAAAAAAGAAGGAACAGCCAATGGAGGACGGTCAGAATCTCACTAGTCAATTTTGGGTTATTTATTTTGATAATTTGCTTACAAAAATTTAACATTTTTGTCTTAATTATGAGAATTTTGTACAAAAATTCTACTGGAATTAAAATGCTAAAATCAATTACAGCAACATTATATATATTTTATGTTTTATTTTATACTCACATAAATTATAAATTTTATTTTTATATTAACACTTGAAGTGGACCCACAAAAATATAATAATGTACGTAGTTTTCTTCGAATAATTAACTGTAAAACCTAATGGCCATTCTCAGAATGCCAAGTGGCGGATGTCATGTGCGACTCGAAAATAAGTTTGTACACGCGTTTCAATATGAGAGGCCTCACATGAGTTGTACCTAATCGCCATGTGCCGCCGCGCAACACGACAAGCACATAAGCTTTTCTTACACAACTTCTCTAAGGCCCACTAATAATTTTTTTTTTCTAAAAAAAAAAAACAAAAACTGGTAATAAGATTCAGCTACACTTAAATCCAGTGTGCCAAAAAGTGCACAGTCGTAGATAGATTCGGTAACCGTAGCACGGCACGTGCCACCACCGTTTAATCACGGAGAAGAACTGCACAAACATACATTATTGTTTGTTTCGCATTCATTCTTAACTTAGTTAAAACTATGTTTGGTCTAAAAAACTAAACAACTTTTTAGAGTTTTTTTGTTTGGTTCTTTCTAAAATACAATTATGTTTTGGTTTAAATTTTTTATTATTCAGGTTTGTTGTAACAAGAAGAATCTAAAAAATAAGTTTAAATTATGTTTCGGACCAAATTTTTCATGATTACTGATGAGAAGAATTTAAAAATATATTTATTTGAACTAATTAATCTTTTTTTCTTTTTACTACAGAGAGGAAAAAAATGTATAAGAAAAAGCTAGACCAAATACATGCTAGAACTTATTTTTTTAGTTTAAGAAGTTATTATATTAAAAATAATTTATTTGATAAATTAATTTTTACTTTATTTTTTAAATTGATTGATTGGGTGAAAGAATATTTTTTTAAATTAGATAATTTTGACTTTTTGTATAACTAAGTCTAATGAATATGGGTAATGATGTAAACAAATTATTAAGGGCCTATTTGGTAACTCTAGCTGTTTGGCTTTTAGCTAAAAATACAAAAAAAAATTAATAAGATTCGTTAGGCAGAAAAAGTCAAAAAGTAAAATCAAAATACTAACTCCAAAAATATTCTATTCAAACCCTAACCACTTTTAAAATATAATAATACAACTCATTCACAACTTATTTGCTACAACTATCAACTACATATAATTATTAATATCAAATATATATAAAATAGTAAAATTATTCAATTTGAAAAAAAAGTTAAAAAATTACTTTTTTACTTAAACAATCAATTTTAAAAAATACTAACTTAAAATCTAAGTTATTAAATAATCTATTTTGAATCATATTTAACTTTTTAGCTAAAAACGCAAAAAAACATAAAGGTTAATTTTTAAGTTAGTTTCCAATCGGTGCATAAGTAGAAGTGCTATTATTTTTAAAATAAGATAGAAGTTTTAATAGGGTATCAATATGAATTTGATTTTTTAATTTTTTAATTTATATTTATTTTTTATCAAACAAGCTATTTTAATTTTTTTTAACTAAAACTACAAAAAATTGACCTAATCCAAAAAGGCCATAGAGGTAAAATTTACCTGGTAAATGCCAACCACGAGGAATGAATCTAAGTATTTACAAACATGATATGCCACATCTTAAAAAATATTCTAATATATTTTTTTTTCAGTTAAATATAACATTATTCACAAACTAATAGGGGTTTGATTAATTTACTTATCTATCTTGGGATTCTTATTGTGCCTTGGACACAACAAAATAAGCTTTGCTTTAAATCAATATATGTTTTACACAATTTTATAATTTGAATTATTTATATTGTCGATATCATTGAGTATATTACTCGTGTAAAAAATTAAATTTCTTGAACATCGTTAGCCACGTGACCTAATCATATATATTTATTTTAAAAAAATAAACGTTTGATATATTTTTTTTAAAATAAATAGTTTGACAAACGTAATCAGATTATGTAGTTAACTATGTCCAAAATGCTTGATTTTTTTATGTGAACAGTATACTTAACTAGATCTACAATATAAACAATTTAGTTATTAAAATTATATAAAAAAGTTAATATTATTTTAAAAGCACAATAAAAAAAAATTCGCCCAAGACGCATAAGAGACCTCGTTACCCTGTCTATCACTCCATATATAAACATCTTCACAACTTCACATGATTAGGTCGACTGGTAATGTCGTTACCCGTTAGGAGCATAAGGGGAAAAAGCAAAAGCTGGTCTGTGCTTTTAGGAACCGTTTTTTCTTTTGGGTAGGCTGAAAATGAACTTCCTTGGGGTACATTTACAATTATACCCCACATAGGGCTGCTATCTATTGTTTAGCTAGGCCTTGTTTGGGATTTTTTGGTCCCCTTTTATTTTAAAAAGTTGCTTTTAAACTTAGTTGGATTATGTAAGAAAATGGCTGATCACTTGGCCTTTTTATCGTTTTTTTAAAGAAAATCTGTTTTCAATTAATAAAATATTGAGAACAAGTTTACTTATTTCTCAATTAATAAAATATTTATTGATATCACAAACAAGTTTAAGAGTTCGAAAAGTGAGAGCAAATTAAACATTTTAAATAAAAATAAAAAACTCTACTGTCGTTCCAAACAAACTTATAAGTCAAGAAATTCGTAGTAGTCTGTATAATTTAACTTTAAAATTTTTTCATATTTTCTAAAAACCGAAAAAACAAAAAAAAAAGTTTTTTTTAACTTCCCAAAAGAGGCATCCGTGTCTTCTAGAAAGGTTCATAAAAGTCGCCTATACTATGCGTATATCCGCTCATGTTGTCTAGTTTTTAGCCTGGCCTCCTCACTGCTTTGGGTTTTTTATTTTTAATTTTTTTTAAAATAATGCCACATAAAATTAGTGAAGGTGCAAGCCATGCACGTTACCTATGATAATGAATATAAAGAAACCTTTCTATATAAAGAAGAGTCATTTTCACACTCTCCTTTTATTTAAATATATTTTAATTTTTGTTATAAATTATTAAAACTACAAAATACCTACAGTAATACAGTTTTGTATAAATATAAATAAACTTTTACAAATTGTGAAGACACTTTTGTAACTTTGCCTATTAAAGACAAAAATTTGGCTGTGTTGAATAAAAGTGAAGTGTAAAAATCAATTTCTTATATATAGATATTATATATGTACAGAGTTAAGATTAGAATTTAAGTCCGTTCTTACGCTGACAGCTGCTTGGGTGAGTTGTGTCCACATTTTCTTGCACTAATAAAGGGTAAGAGCTGTTCCACCAATAGTTTGATCAAAGAACCTTTTGATAATCAAGTTAGTACGAGTTTGAATGTGAGAAAGTAAAATAAACTTAATTCCGACTTTCTGAAATCAATTTTTCATATCCAATGGTGTAAAATCTCCTCATTTCATAAATGAGCCATGGTTTTGACTTTTATTCTGATGATGCATTTTGTCTCACTCCTTAAGTCAGCCTTTAAAGATGCAGCTTTACTAATGATGGTGTGGAGCATTCTGTTGGTACTGTTAAGAGTTTTTTTAACTTTTACTTATGTAAAGAATTAGGGCAAAAATCTTTGATTTGTTGGTGTTAGTGTCAAACTTAAGCGTACGGCTTAGAGAACTCGACTTACAAGTTTTCAAAATTTGTGTGGTCAACGTATATGTCCCCGAACTCCTCAAGCTCGGCCAGATTATTGCTCAGCTATCACCATGCTTGTATCTCGGCCGGTAGTCCCAGAATAACAATTCTTATGATTTTTTGAAGTGACAATTGTTATGTGAAATGCTAGCTTGGATTTGTTTCCCAACCTCCCACAATTAATACCATTCGAATTAAATGGTTAGCAAAAGAAATCATTTGAACTACCAGCTAAATTCTTCAATAAAAAGTTTGCACATTTGTTAGTCTCGCAAAAGACGCGCTTAATATGGAAAAACTCCTAATTAATTTGCTAAGAACAAACTTGCAAAAAAAAAAAAAAATGTTATCAAGAGGATTAACATCAACATGCTCTATTTTGACGTCCAGATTCATAACTTGTATGTCTAAATTAAAGAGGATGAAGGTCTCACAGAGAGCCAAACATTCCGCCGCAATATAAAAAATAAACCCTAATTTCTATGAAAAATGGCAACCCAACGGTCAAGTTGATTGTGACTAGGCTTTTAAATTGGATAATGAAGTACCTCATAAAAAAGTTCTAACAATAATGTTTTGGATAACTTTGGATTGAGTTGAGTTAGACTGAGATGTCTAAATCAGAATGAACAAATTTAGATCATGTTTAATTGATTAAATTAATAATGAAAAAATATATAATTTTACTTGATAAATAATTTTATAAAATTAGCAATAAATGAATTATTAATACTATATTCTCTTAAGCATTATATAGTTTATATTTTGTAAAATTAATTATCTAATAAATGTATAATTTTTTTCACTATTTACTGAATTTAAATAAAAATATATATAATTTTATAAAATATATAATTTAATTTCCCCACACGATGAATTTGATGGTGAGATCACAACCAATTCCCTTGTTTTTTTTTTTTATGATGGACTTCCAAGTTGTCAAGTACTTCAATCAATCCATCTGATGGTTGGTTGGTGTGTCTCTTACTTTAATTTTTTTTTGCGTGATTTTTCTGGTAGAAAAACTTTGTTAAATACCAATGGGGGAACGATTATTGGGAAGGACAAGGTGAAATCAATGCAAATTTTCCATACAGAATTGTTAGCTAAAAGAAAAATGTTATGTTAATCACCGTTTTATTAAAAAGCAAATAATTAATAAATAAATAAAGCATAAGTAATTGAGCAAAATGCATTTATATATTTGATAGGTCTCGTTTTAAAAAGGTTATTAATATTTAAAGGAATTAACAAAACACAAAAATACACCACGAATTAAGAAGAGCCCACGATTACAAAAGATTGGACTAATGTCCAAGAAAGGCCGAGTTAGGCCACCCCCGAACGCGACAAGCATAGACTTAGTTCTAAAAAAAATCTATAAATTTGAGCTACTGATGCATTAATGACGATTTTATTAATTTTATTACTTTTATGCTTATTATTACAACAATCCCTTTTAAAATATACTTCTCTCAATTATTACCTACATAAATTTTGATGAGTTTAAATCCAACATCTCCGATTGGCATGTGAAGAATATATGCAATCTTGAACGTATATTAAATACAGATGTACAAAACAACAATGGAAGGGAGTAAAATTAATA
>JAULJZ010037656.1:0-14720 GCA_032270985.1 Heliamphora pulchella
CCCCCCCCCCCCCCCCCCCCCCCCCCCCAACACCATGGCCATGCTCACACTCAACCTACATTTTCTATTCTTGTGTCATATTCTTTTTCTTGTGCATGCAATTTAATTGGTTTGTTCCACCACCCACCATGATGACCTTCATTTTAAAAAAAAATTGTATAAAACTACACCCCTCTTCCCCCCATGGCCAAACCATCCTTGTGCCAAATCTGAATTTTTTTTCTAAGTGTTGTGAGAGAAGAATGAAGGGGAACCTTAGTGTTCTTGCTAAAAGTGCTTTTTTTTTTGGAGGTTCTTCTTCAACATTCACCTTGGTCTTTCATCTTCCAGCCACAAATCAAGGTAGAAACCACATTCTTATACTTCTATTTTTCCACTTTCATGCATTCTTTGGGTCAAGAACACTTGTTAGTTTTTGATGCTTTACTTGTTATTTGAAGTGGATGAACTTGCTATCACTTCCCGCCTAGAAGTTGCCATACCTGAGCCAGCCACATCTGGCATGCTTTGTGGAAGGTCATCACTGTCAAGCTCAGCTTTAAATGAATTCTTCTGTAGCCCTATCCTTACCAACACCAATCGTCATAGTAAGGAAATGTCTTGTTCTTACAAGATCTAACAACATCTCCTTCCCTCTGTTCAACAAACATAGGACTTCAACAAAATTTAGACATTTACTTTATAAAATATTCGTTAACGTTTTAGTAACAACTTACTATTAATGCCAACATACCTTACTATAAGTTTTTTAAACTTCGGTTGATACAGTATCAAACATCTTATTAGAATCCTTCCACTCGAAGCCACTTGTTCAAAGTACATGAGAAATACAGTTGTATTGTTTCTTCAACAATGGGGGTGTTTGGCAAAGCTTCTACTGCTAGCTTTTAGCTTTCTACTACTAATTTTAGTAATAATCTATAATCTTCTCTTAATACTCACAACTTCTGCTACCAGTTATAACTATTTTTTTTTATTTCAGTTACAAGTTAACGCATTTAACAAATACTCACGACTTTCACTACAATCTAAAATCTAAAAGTTGCTAGTTTTAGCAATGCCAAACACCCTCAATATGCTTCTAACCATCCGAGCAGACGGTCCTCAATGAATAGACCAACATCTCCTCCTCTAACTTGTTCTAGACTCTTCTTTGTTTTGCTATTTTGTGTTAAGTTGTCTAAATTCCAAATAAATTATGTACAATACCAATTGAAATATACATTCAACAAATGTAACGCAATTCAACAAATGAAATAGTAGTAGCATCTCATAATAAAATAGTAGCATCTCATAACAAAACATAAGAACATTCACTCTTACCTTGTTCACACTTCAATCTTAACCTTAAAACATACATTGTTCAAATTAAAAATATTACATAGATAACATAAAATTAAAACATACGACAAAGCAAATTTTTGGACTTTCCTACACATTTTCTCTGACGACTCGACTTGCCAACCATTTAGTATGCATCTACATAGCTTGTCCCTCCCACCAGAAAATTACCATAATATATTTATTCACCTTTATTAGGGTTTTCAAAGTATTATGCTCGCTCTCCCTCTTTCTCTAACTTATCAACATGATAGTGATCACATACAACTCACACAATCAACGTGACATGTAATAACCCATGCCTTAGAAATCAAAAGAAAAGAAAAGTACATTTCGAATCGAGCAAATTATCGAACCTAACTTCGTTGAGAAAGACCGACCCAGTCGTTAAATCTTCTCGAGCTTGGGATTTTGAATAGTTTGAGATCGGTTTTACCCTAGTGAAGGTGTAATATCCCGTAACCAGATAAGAAGATAAAATAATAATTGTACAAATAAATAAATAAATAATAACAATTCGAAATAAGATTCCTGACCAAACCGTATGATAAACTTTAAAACCAAAGCTCAAAATTTAAATCTTATAAAATCTTGATAATTATAATTTTTTAAATAAAATTATATCACGTAGTTCGAGAATTTTCTTAAAGATTTCGTCTACACAATAATTCGTAAAATAACATTAAAAGATTATACCGATTTCGAACCATGTGAATTTGTGATGGCATGGTCTTTTCATATTCAAATACCATGATATTTAAAAAATACTATCCATATCTTTGAAGGAAATCTAAAATGTTTTCCATGATCATAGTTTTGAATCATGAGTAGTTGTTGAATGCTAACATGAGACTTTGTGTTTTGAAAGCATTGTTAATTCAAGTGTACTATTTATATTATTGGAAGAGATGTGTATGGAAGATGAACAATGTTAGTAATATACTTTGGTGTTAAATGTTTGCCCTGTGTGGGAGTAATCTTTCTTAAAGAGTTTGCCTTGTGTGGGAGTAGTTATTCTGAAATATTGCCCTCTGTGAGAGTAGTCTCTCTGAAAGTGTTTGTCTTGTATGGGAGTAGTCACTCTGAAAGTGTTTGTCTTGTGAGGGAGTAGTCACTCTGAAATGTTGCTTTGTGTGGGAGCAGTCTCTCCGAAAGTGTTTGCCCTGTATGAAAGTATTCACTCTGAAAGTGTTTGCCCTATGTGGGAGTAGTCACTCTAAAATGTTTGCCCAATGTGGGAGTAGTCACTCTGAAAGAATTTGCCCTATGTGGGAGTAGTCACTCTGAAATGGTTACCCTATGTGGGAGTAGTCTCTGTTAAATAGTTTGCCAGTTTGCCATGTATGGGAGTAGTCACTCTAAAGTGCTTGCGTTGTGATTGTGAAGCTTTGTTATGAGAAATGATAATGATAAGATGTGGCTATTAAGTCATATTATGAGAATTGATTTTAATGTATTGTGGGTTATAAAATCTCATTATGAGAATAGGTTACAATGTGCTATGGCGGTTAAGCCATATATTTATAGCATCTTACAACGAGAAAGATATTTACAAATTTTGAGATAAATGGGTTGAACTGAATGCAGTGCTTTAGCAGCTTTTATTATAATGTGATAACCATCTTTTAAAAGTGTTCAGTATGTGTTCTTAAACTGAGTGTTTTTGTTTTCATCTTGTTTATTTTAATATTAAGTGCACTCTCATGTAACCTTTGTGGTTGCAGATAACAAGTTTTGCTAGATGTTGGTCCACCGCAATCATCTTTTATAGGCTCAAGCTCAGAGTCAGAGATTACTTTGTATGAGGTTTTTGTTTGATGTATGCCTTAGAGGGATGAAGCATCTCGGTTTGGATGTATGGGATAGCATATCCGTGAAGGCAATAACTACCCTTGTATCTATGAATGAATGATTTCGATTTCGACTCGTATGGATATTCTTCTTAACCGCCTTAAGTTATACTGGCTTTTTTCGAGTTTTTTCATGTCCATTGAGTGAGGGTGTGACATGACGTATTACTACTATCAAAACATTTTATCGACCACACCCACTCCCCCTCTCCCTCGCACACACATCTTAGCTAGGGCCAGAGAAAAATATTTAGTCCTCAGTGGCTAATATGATGCCCCGTTGCTACTACAACTATGACCGCCACGACTGTCCCCGTTGTCAACCTTATCCAGAATGGAGCATTTCTAACTTAAGATCTGTCAACACTAAAACATAATCTACAAATGGATGTATTTGCAGACTATATATATATATATATATGGATTTCAAACTTTGATATATCTCTATTCTTGACCTGAACTTGCTTTATTAACGATTTTTCCTTTGGAACTGAAAAGTTCTTCAAACAGTTTGAAGAGGAATGTTATGTTGTAATGCCAAATTAGAAAGGGCATGGCAAGATGGAGTGGGGCCAGCTTTAGGAAATGAGTCAAATTATTATAATAATTATTATTTTTTTTTTCTTAGGGGGGGAACAAAAGTATACAATATGTCATAACTACATTTCAAAACATAAATCATTATGGTATTAGTATTTTGTTCAGAGCTCAGCAATATCCATGGCCCTACCTCAAAAGGAGGGACTAACCTAGGACAAAAAGGGATGTAGATGCACTCTTTCACTGAACTTATTTGTGAAATCATCCAATGTGAAATAAAGAGATTAAGACATCCCAAACAAAATAATTTTAAAGAAAATAAAAAACTTCAAAGTATAGAGATCCTTCTCCCCATATTAACTCTTCAAGATACATCAACTTCTCCATGATATTGTCTTAATACATAACCGGATATTAATCAGAATATAATGAAACTGTAATTTGGATAGCTTGCAACTGAATGAAATAATACATTTGTGACGAATTGCCGTGTCATTTACCAAACAGCCCCAAATTTCACTAGGATGCCTTAGGTTAAAAGGTGGGCCTTCTATCCATATCATTTGTCAATCAATGACACGATGCAATCATAAACATCAAGCATTCCCTACCTTTTCCTTTCTTAATTTACAAATAAGACATAAACGTATCTTATGAAGGACACTCGAGCAAACTTGGCCTATGCTTTAATGTGGTCAAGCAGCCTGCAGTTTTACACCAAGTTTTCATGCCCCACCTTGGGGCCGGTATGCAACTAATAATCACATAAAAATCATGATACTGTCATGAAAACAACTTGAAGGCATTTCCTTTTAACTCTTTTATCATTTCTAACATTCATTGTTTCTTTCACGCATAATTATTCCCAAGCCAATCCTAATGGACAAGTCGATGGGCATAGTGTTGGCCTTCTTTCCTTATTTGGTATTGGCAACGTGTGAGGAATTGCACAAAAGACCCAGAATACCGAACCAAGCCAGCCTTTACGGGTTGGACTGGTTCGATTTTTCCAGTTTATTGTATCGGTCTTGGGTTCCAAAAAAAAAAAAAAACATATAATATTGGTTCGATTACTGTGTTAATATGAGAAAACCCAAAAAATTATATATTATTTTTTAATAATAATTGGAACTAAGATTCCAAATTGAGCTAATCCGATTTTTGTTGGATTGGGTTGATTTGGCTCTACTAAATGATTTGTTTGATTCCAAGTCCAAAAAATTGGAATAAGATTAGTTTGGGCCAAGTTTTAGTATGAAATCAAACCAAACAAACCACATGCATAGTGTGATTCCCCATTTTACCTGGTGAATCACAAAACTAGAATTATGTAGAGACCATCTTAACATTTACCCGTTGTAGGTATCTATGTGGCGAGCCACATCCCCTCTAAATCACTCGACGAATCCTGTCTTTGAATCACTTAACAGTTCCCCTACTCGAACAATTCGACTGAACCCCTCTCTGGATCACTCGCTAGATCTACTGATTCTACTCCATGATCGCTTAGGCAAATCTGCTTGATGCCTCACAACCATTCTTATTCGCTTTGGCAGGTCACCAAATTATCACTTGATTCCAAATGGCACCCAAATACTGTTACAGCCTACCTACATAGGCCTAGGGAACCAGGGTTGATGACTGGTGCCTCGATTAGGGATTGTCCAAGCTATTCATTACTCTGTGCGAAATCACGAGGGAAGTATGGATTGATGGCTTGACTTGAGAAACTGTCAAAGCTATTTGGCTCAAACTTCGTGGTGATCCCATGCTAACTAAGACACGAGAGACGCCATTATAAAAAGACAATCTTCACAAAGTCATGTGATAGGTCGAGAAGTGTAACACGCTTGGCAAGACTCCTGATAATGAGACGGCCCTTATGGCCCAATTCTCCTATAAAAGAACATCTTTTCCACCATATGAAGCATGTTCATTCATAAAACAAAAAATTCCTCCGCACATTAGAGGCCCCTCTATTAAACTTTTTTTTTTCTTCATATTTTTCTATTCTAGACCCTTTCACATGATACTTTTCTCTTTTGTTGTTTTAAAATGTCGATTGTTATGGAATCTGTATCATTACAATAACCAATATTAGATTATTTGTTTCCTTTATTGTCATGAATTATTTATTCTAGTAACATTTCTAATCTATGAAATAGTGAATTCTTATACCATACAATATATCAAGTTTTTGTCTCCCACGTAACATAAATTTTGATATTATTTTATAAAAAAAAATGTTTGAAGCATCAAAATGTTGATTAACAGTCAGTACAAACTTTTTATTTGTTATAAATAAGGTTAGAACAACATACTTACCAATGAGTTTTGTGATATTTGCTAGAGCTTGGGGAAAAAAATCACCAGTGCAATTTTTTATTCCCGTTACTTATTGACCTATTCCTGATACCCACATGCGACTATGACTGCTACGCCGGCCAATACCGGAATTAAATCCCAGATTGAGGCAATTAGCTATGGGTCATCTATATAAAAAATTATGTCCAAATTCAAGAACAAGAAGAATTGACATTTCATGACAGTCGGTTTATCAGGTTATCAGTTATAAACAGAACAAATGACATTGTATTTGTCAGGAATATCACATTTATTTTTCAAGCCATGGCTCACATTCTTTTTGGTCTCCCTATTTTGTGTTGCTCTTTTTCCTCCGAAGTTGGCATGATCATTGATATACAAAATGGTCAAGAACCTCAATGCTATTTCCATTGTGATGGGGAAAACAGAAACATAGCCAGGAAAATCCCCAAATTAGGAAGCCTAGACAGAGATATCTGCCTGCTTACCACTGACAGTTAGCCCAGCAAAATTTTAGCTGTCTTTCCATTGGAGAATCAAGATCAAGGTAGATTCAGACTAAAATCAATGCATGGCTAGGCAAAGAAGCCAGCCAACTTGCTAGGCTGAGGGTTCTAAAGTTACTTTCCTAAAGAATGTAATTAATGCAAAAATGCAGGACATGAGACTGAGATGCCAACAAAGACAATACTAAAACCAGAAAAAACATACCTCATAACTTTGCATCCAGTTCAATCTACCTGAAGAGCCTTGGCACAGATCTTTTCGGTACCTTGCCTTCAAGTTTTAGTCTTCTGTACGCTTCCCTAATATGGCAGGGCCTGATTGGCCCGCTCTCTTTTCTCTCAGCCATGACAATTCTGGCTGCAAATATGATACGAAGAACGGTGAACCATTTAATATTAGACATACGCTTCCAGCTTAAGTGAAACCAACTGAAGATATGGCCCTTAACAGAACAGAATGGCGTAAAAAAATCCATGTAGCTGACATAATGGGACAAAGGCTTAATTTGGTTTAGGCTTCCAGATTAAGTAATTACTTTGCTTCTGGTTCAGATTTTGCCATATAAAAAGATAAACATGAATGTAAAATTTGTTATTTGTTACATTCAACAATATTTGTGTACCTGCTTCGACAAGCTCACCAACAAACATTTTTGCTATCCCTGACACCACAATTGTCATTGGTACAGAAATTTTTGCACTTCCAGTAATGCTTGCTAACAACTGCATTTTCATTGCAATTGGAATATATGAGTGAAGTGCCCTACTGGAAGTTGTAGATGTAAAAATGATGCAACTCAGAAGGCTTGAAATACAAGATTCATAGCTAGCAGCTGATGCATGGACTAAAAATGATTTTTTTGCTAACTTGTTATCAAGAGTGGCATGGCCAAACGTCAAACCAAAGTGCATGAAGTTATGAACTCGCCCTTGCCCAACCACAGTCAATACAGGAAAAACTCCACTCCAGAGTACCTGGTATTTGACTTTTCATTTTATTTGAACATCCACATGAACTTATCAACTGCCTAATTCCACCATATGGTAAGTTATGGCAAACATAGAGGCCACTTGAACCACATACAAGGAAGAAAACCGATACATTGCTACTAGAATGCAAATGAAAATGAGCTATAAAGAAGAAGAGCTATAAAGAAGAAGAGCCGCAACAAGCTGAAGAAGAAGCACATACTCTTTTCATGTTTGCTTTCTGAAATCCTGATCTTCGGAAGGATTCATACCTACTCATTTGTTCCTCTGTGAACTGCGATAAAATAGTTCTAAAAGAACAACAAAAAGCATGAATGTTTAGAGGAATGAGGTTAAGTCATGCATGTTCACCATTTAACAAAATGGAAAAAAAATGCTGGAGGCTGTCTCAACATCCCATGGAAATGGAGATAATAAGAAAAAAATAGGTGGTCTTACATATGGAACTAATAAAAACATAAACACAAGACATGTATACGACAATGTGCAGGCACACTGACACAACAAATCCCTAAAATATAAGATGTGCATGGCAACGACACGGCAATCTCTTACTATGTTTATGCCCATGATACATTAAGAAAAATACATAGTAGCTTTGAGATTGTTGGCATGCTCTTATTTATTTGCTGAACACTCGCAAAATATAGAAGATGAAGCTCCACAACTATGACGTAAGTAATGAATACTACTGATACTGTCTTACCACATTATTTTTTTCCCTTTAGTACTACATTCTCTGCCCACATTTTTGCCCACCTAGGGTGTGCCACTTGTATACATCAATCTTATAACAATTGTTGAGATTTTTATTACATCTCATCATGCCAGCATAAGCACCCCCAAAAAAAATAATATCAACACACAAATCCCCAAGAACAAATCCCCAAGGAAACAAGAATCTTTGGGATTTGTGTGTTCATATTATTTTGTATAATGGGATGTAAGAAAAATCCGAACAACTATTATTAGAGATTTCATAATCACAAAAGGTGGTATCAAAGCCTTTGCAATCCCAACAAGTGGTATAAGAGCTTCCACTGTACCCAACAAAATGGAGACCGAGGTGGACTGTCGAGCAGCTGATCATCACAGCAACCTTCGGCTAGCTTTGACAACTTGCACTTGATGGTGAATCATCGAAGGGGATCTTTGCTGCTTGTGGAGGCAGTGGATGAGAGGAGCAATAAGGCTGATATCCATCAAAAGCAGCAGGGTGATAATGGTAGCCTACAAGCAGGTTGATGTAAGTTAAGTCTTCCTCCTGGTCCTTATTTGGTCTTGGAGGAATTGTGGAGGATGGGATGGAGACAGAATCTGGGCAAGGGTTGAGGCACGCAGATGAGATGTTGACGAAGTCATGGGCAATTGTGTTGGGGGAGGATGTGGCTCAAGAACGAAATGGTTTTGCAACGTGACTGGGATGCTTTAGAGCAGGTGGAATTGCTTCTGGAAGACAGGTCAGGACAGTGAAGTGGTGGCCCAGGTGCTTTGTTGGAGGTGGGGTTTATTAGTCAGCGTCATGATTTAAATCGCAGTATCGGCCCACATAATGGTCACGGTCACATGTAATGGGTATCAAGAGCATCAGTCAGTATGTAACAAAAATGAGAAACGAAACTCATAATTTTTTTTCAATCACTAGCAAATACCCCCAAAAAAATCATTGATAAGGCTGTTTTGTTGTTATTTATCACATTTTGAATATTTCTAGAAATTTTTAATCAATAATGTGAACAAAAAACATGTATTTCATAGTTATATTATATTTTATGTAAATTTCAAGGCCAAAAAAGTGAAGCAGTTCATCTAGTAAGCAAATTTCACTTTGTAGGTGATGCCGAACGGTCAGCGATTAAAGGACTAGTAATCAACAAGAACAAGAGACCACACAATAATCAAAATCAATTTTTATTCATTCAAGTCTGATCAATACATCGAAACATCATCTTATTTATAAGCCTAAAGCTGAACTAAAAATATAAACTTGAATACCTAACTAAAGAAAACAAAATCATATAATATTCTAATTAACTGAAAAAAAAAATAATATCTAATATAATATTCTAATTGATACTTATGCAAATCTTATTCAAATCTTATTTAATTCGCATCATTCTTCTCCACTTAGAAAAAGAACTCTTCCTCGAGTTTAGCTGGAAGTGTGACCGATGTGGCATTTGATTTTTTTTTTTTTTTGTCTTTTTTCTTTTTTTTTGTCTTTTTTTTTTTTTGTGGTTGGGCCACGCTAGTAGCTAGAACTTAAATTACAATATTAGCTTCTTCTTTTTTAGGCCATTACCCTAAATAGGGGGGAATGGGCTTGGGCTAAGGGTTTGAATGGTTGATTTGGGCTAGAGAAAAATTAGTAGGATGGTTGTTCTCTTTTTTTCTTTTTCTTTTATTTGTTTGTTTTCTTTCCTTTTTGCTTTGTGGGCTGGGTTATGGTAAAGGGTTTGGTATTTTTTTTTTTCTAAAAGTTAGGTTGCGTCCTTGGGCTGATTTCTTTTAAAAAGGTTTAGATGTTTTTAAAAAAAAATGGTTAGGCTGGGTTGTTGGAATGATTGGAGTTTAATGATTGGGCTTTAAAAATGTGTCGAATTTAATCCAAAATGGGTCAAGTCGGATTATGGATTTGGATTGCGGGTAGCTGGACCGTCCGCACAAGGGAGGGACCTAGGGTTTACAAGGTAGACAGTGCAGGCGAGGGTGACAGAGGCATAAGCTGGTGATGCCGACTGAGATGACGACGGCGCAAGGCGGCGACGGTGACGGGTGGCGGCGACTCAAAAAGGACGCGGTGGAGACGCGGGTGCCAGTTGTACTGATGCGGACCATTGGTGGCAATTGGTGGCTGTGCTTAAGGTCGGTGGAGGTGGCAACGAGCTTGAATGGCGAAGGCGGTGGTGGCGCGAGGAGGCGAGGGCTGTTAGTAGTAGCTTATTTATTCTAATTATTGTTATTATTAGTGGTAGCTTATTATAATTATAATTATGTGTGTGGGGTATATAGATGTAATGGTATTCCTTTGTTTTTAATATAAATAAGATTGTTCGCCTACCAGTTTGGTACGGCTTTCCATTATTCTTAACATGGTATCAGAGCCACCGTAAAACCCTAGCATCTACGAAACCCCCACGAAACCCTAACCCTAGCCTCCCTCCTCCAGCCACAGCCACCAGCCACCAACCACGAAACCCTTACTGGTGCCTCCAGCCACAGTCACCAGCCGCGCAACAGCCACATTCCTCCAGCAACAGCCACGCCACGAAACCCTAACCACAGCCACAGCAACGAAACTCTAACAACAGCCACGCCGACCACCGAAACCCTAGCCACAGTACTCGCCGACCACCTTCGAACCCTGACGACCCTTCCCTAGCCACCGACGACCAACGAAGCACCACCACCAACCACTTTCGCCCTTCACAACCCTTCGACAGCCTCCTCCAGCACTGGCAACCCTGTTTCTCCCTCTTTCCAGCGCCGGCGACCTCTGCTCTCTCTCTCTCTCTCTCCGGCGCCGACGCCCCTTGTTCTACCTATTTCCAGCACCAACGGGCTCTGTTCTCTCACTTTCCAGCATCGATTGTCCTTGCTCAGCACCGATCTCACATTCTGTCGTTTTTCCGGCGACTTTTCTATTCTGGCGATTTTTTCAGCGGTCGGGAACTGTTCCGGCGACTTTTCTGGCGGCCGGCAATCGGCAACTTTTCCAGCGACTATGTGATTCGCGGTTTGAAGGTCTTTCACCGACTGTTGGTTTGAAGGTCTAAGGGCTACTGCAGTATTTCTTATTTTATGGAGATGAGTTGACGGTGTGATTCGCGGTCCATATATGAATGATTAAAGGTGTGGGTGCATCCTTTTGCTTGTTAGTTTGTTTCCTCGTGATTCCTTGAGGTTTGCCATTGAGTTATTTTGATGTCGACGAAAAGTTCCACAAGAGTTGAGGATTCCCCAGTGAGACCTAACAGACAAGGAGGAATCACGGATGTGTTTTCGTCATCCACACGATTGGCGGATTCGAAGTTGACTGGACCGCAAGCATATGTGTTATGAAAGAAGAAGGTATTATTGACAATTGAAGATATGAAAAAAGAAGATCATTTGTTCGAAGATCCTCCTGAGAAGAGAACTGACGAGTACAAAAGATGGAAGCGTGATGATGCCCGATTATTAAGTAAATTGTTGAATTCAATGGAATCTTCCGTTGAGGTGTTGGTGGCCAATGCCACAACTGTTCGTAAGGTGTGGACCATACTCGAGAAGACATTTGCCTCGACTAATGATTTGTCCAAATTATACGATGTGATGCAGGGAATCTTCAGAGTACAGCAGGGAGAGCGCCCGTTTTCTGAATATTTCACAGAGTTCAAGGTTTTAGCCAATGAGTATGATCAGTTGGTACCCTTTACCAATCGATATGAGGTCTTCAGAGAGCAGCGAATGCAATTCTTAGTCGTTTGTTTTATCGCTGGAGTGAACCAGCAGCTTGATTCAACACGTTCCCAGATCTTGGCTGGGTCTGATATTCCCTCCTTATCTGAGGTCTTCAAGAGGATGAACAGAGCAGTTAGTCGTGAAGAGCCTCGTATTACCACTGCTGACCAGGGTGATCATACAGCCCTGGGTGTATCTCGTAGAGGAGGTCGAGGAGGATTTCGAGGCAAAGGTCGAAATGAGGGTCGTGGTGATGGAGGCCGAGGTAGAGGCCGTGTTAGTGGACGAGGCAGAGGTAGAGGTGAACATGACACCCGGTCTTGCTATTATTGTGGAGAGCAATGACATTTACAGAGCTCGTGTTGGAGGCTACATGAGCGCCCTTCTTCATCTGTAGCTAATGTAGTGGCAGAGTATGATACTCCTTCATCTTCTTCTAAGAGGAGGACTATAGATTTGACTCATGAGGAATATGACCAGTTTATCCAGATGAGGATTGGGAACACAGCCGATGCTCCCTCAGCCACAGTTGCAGGCAACCCCGCTACGTGTATGGCCGCTCCCAGATCGTGGGTGATCGACTCAGGTGCATTTGCACATATGACTCATTCCACAGGTACTCTTTCGTCTTATCAATTGATCCCTGGACACAGTGGGGTTGTTGCCAATGGTGGAACTTTGAAGGTAAAAGGACAGAGAGTAGCTGTTTTATCTCCATCTCTTACTCTCTCTGATGTTCTACATACTCCTGTTAATCCGTTTAATTTACTATCTGTGAGTCGAGTTACAAAAGGCATTAACTGCTCCGTAACATTTTTTCCTACTCATTATATCTTTCAGGATCTAGTTTTGAGGAATACTATCAGTAGATGACGGGTGGTTGGTGGCCTCTATATGATGGATGAGACTGTGGATGTTGCATGCTCGGGGAGATCGTCTTATATTTTGGATATACATTGTCGGTTAGGCCACCCTTCATTGCCCAGTCTGAAGAAACTTTGTCCCAGTTTAAGTCAGGTTACACAATTAGGGTGTGAGTCATGTCGATTTGCTAAGCACCTGCGTGTGCCATATGTGTCCAGACATAATAATAGGACAATTAGTCATTTTTCTTTAGTTCATTCAGATATCTGGGGTCCGTGTCCTGTTACTTCTTTGTTTGGATTTCGATACTTCGTAACGTTTGTTGATGATTATTCTCGCATTACTTATATTTATCTTATGAAGCAGCGGTCTGAATTACCTACTGTTTTCACCACCTTTTGTAATGAAATCCAAACCCAATTTGGCAAAACTCTACAGATCCTCTGTAGTGATAATGGGGGTGAGTACATTGGTGGAGTGTTAGGTACATATCTGCGTACACATGGGATTATTCACCAGACGTCATGCCCCGACACACCACAACAGAATGGCGTGGCTGAGAGAAAGAATAGACATCTCTTAGAAACTGCACGTGCTTTAATGTTCCAGATGAAAGTTCCCAAAGTCTTCTGAGGTGAAGTGGTGTTGACAGTATGCTATCTTATTAATACATTGCCATCCTCTGTTCTACATGGTGCCACACCCTTGTCTGTTTTACGTCCTCAGCAGATTTCCTTTTCATTGTCACTCAAGATTTTTGGGTGTGTTTGCTATGTGAGAGATACTCGGCCGCAGGTGACCAAGCTCGACGCTCGTGCACTCAAGTGTGCTTTCATGGGATATCCTAAGACCCAGAAAAGATATCGTTGCTACAGTCCGGAGTTGAGACGGTTTATAATTTCCCGCGACGTGGTTTTTGTTGAATCTGATTCATTCTATGGCTAGACTACTACATCTTCCTCTACTATTGATATGGGTTTAGCACAGTTTCTGATGTATCCTTTCTCCACTGAGTTACCAGTGGCACCTTCTCTCGCCTCCAGTTCTCCAGTTGATATTATTGAGGAATCTTCTCATGTTGCCCGACTTCACCTGTGATATCATCATCCTCAGAATCATCGTCCTCACCAGGCTCCACCACATCTTCGCTACTTGAGTCAATATCTTCTTAGCTGGATCCGGTCCCTGATCAGGTAAGTGATACTCCCATTGCTTTACGCAAGTCTTATCGTAGTTGTCGAGATCACCCTGTTTATACTACATCTTATCGTGGTTTGTCCACCACTGTCCAGCAGGGCATTACTATACTTGATCAGCATACTTTGTCTTGCTTTGTTATAGATGCTTTCTCATTCAGGTTGGCGCAAGGCTATGTTTGAAGAGATGAATGCTCTTGAGAATAATCATACATGGGACCTGGCGAGTCTTCCTCCTGGTAAGACAGCCATTGGTTGTAAGTGGGTATATACTGTCAAACTTCATTCTGATAGCACTCTTGAGAGGTTAAAAGCCCGTTTAGTGGCCAAGGGCTATGCTCAGACATATGGCTTTGACTATTTTGATACCTTTTCCCCAGTTGCCAAGATGGTCTCGGTCCGGTTGTTCTTGTCTTTGGCTGCATCCCATCAGTGGCCTTTGTTTCAACTTGATGTGAAAATGCCTTTCTTTATGGTGATTTGGAGGAAGAGGTTTATATGGAGCAACCACCCAGTTTTGTTGCTCAGGAGGGGTCTCCTAATCAGGTCTGTCGTTTGAGGCGCTCATTGTATGGTCTGAAACAATGTCCTAGAGCCTGGTTTGGCCGTTTCAGTTCAGCTGTACAGGAGTTTGGCCTTTGGCAGTCTGCAAAGGATCACACGGT
>JAULJZ010037667.1:0-14718 GCA_032270985.1 Heliamphora pulchella
GTGTAGACACTTTTTTTTTTTTTTTAAGTGAAAAAGATTTAGTAATTTTTTTAAATATGCAAACACTACAATTTAAAAACAATTTTTTAACAAAAAAAAAAAATCATTGCTTTTTAGAGATACTGGACAAAGTGGGTCACTCCTCTCGTTTAACTACCGAACAAAATGACCAAACGTTGTCTTTAGACGTATTTTTTGTTATATTATTAAAGAAAATTTTACACAATGCTTTACAACTTCTGAATAATTTTTCCATGTTGATCTGTCCAAATCTTTCTCAGTCTGTCAGAGCTGAGCAAAACTCTTACTAAAATTTTGTAAAGTTGTGAATATATATTACCCCATCTATATTTACAACAAAAAAGGAATAAAAAAGGGAGAAATATGTGTATTTTGGTTGCTATCTAAAGCTTTTAAGCGTCTGTTTGGGATAGTTTTAAGTTGACATTTTTTGCAAAAAAAATTGGCCTTTAAATTGTACTATTTGGTTTAAAAAAAATCTAATTAACTTTTTTTTATCTCTTAATTTTAAAAAAAATCAATACATATTTTAAATACCTTAACTTTTTTCAAACAAAATTACTATAATAACTTTCTGAAAATAATCAATCCTACTCACAAAAAAAAAACCTGTCAATACCCAAATAGTACAGTTTGAAAGCTAAAAGTAAGGTCATTAAAAAAACAAAAAAGCTACTACAACAAATTATTCCAAACAATCTAACTTTTTAAATTTTTTTTTTAAAAATACTAAATCTCTTAAAAGTTAAGCTTTTTAGACATCTCAAACATGCACTAATAATAACCTATTTTTTAAATTTTTTTAAAATAAAATTACTATAATAATCTTACTTAAAAAAGTCAGTCCTACTCATAAAAACAAAAGAAAAACTGTGCTAATATGCCAAACGCCAAAAGTAAAAGTAAGGCATTTTAAGTAAGATATTTTAAAACTAAAAATAAGACATTTTAAATATTTTAATAAAAAATAAAAAAATAAAAAAATAACTACAAAAAATTATTCTAAACAATTTAACTTCTTTTTATTTATTTCTTTTTTTGAAAAAACTAAATTAGTTAAATTTTTTAAACATTCTAATACACTAATAATAAGCTATATATGTTCCTTCGGGGGTTTAACTCATATTTTGGCCTTTGGAATATAAAATGCCAAACAATTTAGTTTATCAAGACAAAAAAGATAAAATTTTAAGACTCATTAAAATATTATTAAACGAGACTTTTTTAAAAATTATAATTAAAAATTTAAAAACTCGTTAAAATATTATTTGGCAAGATTTTTTAAAAAACCAATAAAAATTGACTTAAGAATTAGATTGTCAAATAATTTGTGTACCTCCTTTAAATTTTTTGGCTAAAAAATAAAACTAAATAAAAAAAAAAAAACCAATCGAAGATAATAAATAAATCCTATACCAAACGGTTAGAAAGAAATCATCCTCATATTAATTAGTGCACCGGCGAATTCCGGCGGCCATTTTATGGATGGAAGTTTAATTATGGCGGTGGGGTTGATGGATCCAACAAAGCCCGTTGTTAGGAATAATAATTCCGTATTTTTGGAGTATTGCGCGATAATATTTATTTAATATTTTTATTTAATTAAATATTTTATGTAGTATTATATTGACTTATTTTTTTTAAATAAATAAAAAATAAAAATAATTCATTATAAATGTATATAATCTATTTTTATTTATTAAAAATATCACGTGATGCTATGAAAGTACCTAATAATTCTGCTCTAGCTAGTTAGGTTTTAGAATTTAAACACTAATTTTTGAACGCGAACAAAAGCATATCCATGCATACACTAATAAAAAAAATTACGCAAGAATTTACGTAGTTCGGCACAACCTACCTACGTTTACGGGTGTAAGAGATAATCTATTATAACCGTAGTGCGTATAATCATGAGAATAAAAATACCTAACAACCCGAGCCCTAAAATAAATATCATTTTCCCCCACAAGGGTTACTTCCATACTTTCGGTATTTTTTCTTTTTTCTCTACATCTTTACAAATTTGATTCAACTCTCCATACAAATAACTAGAATTATAGAGTCCTATTAATAGGCACCATAGAACCATAAGCTCTTATAATTACAAAACCCTGCATATATTAGATTTCTTATGGATTCAAGATTTCAGCCCAACCTAAATACATGTAAATAAAATACTAATTATATAAGTTTGCAGAATATAAAACATACACTCAACAATCTCCACCTTGGCTTGAAATCTACAAACAACCTTGAAGATAATCGGTATCAGTGTCGATTTTGCTGTCATTAGTAATCTGCCACACTCAACCAGCATGGCCCGCATCTCTAGTTTGAGATGCTTAACGATTATTCGTCGAGGTGTCTTTCGTCACTACACTTATTCATCAATGTGTAATGGTTGCCAATCGTCTGTCGAATTAGAAATTCGCCGTTTGACTTGACTCCACCTACAACTAAAATTCCAGTTGCATCTTTTGATGATTAGTCTTCCACCATTGATTAAACCAGATTACTCTTGAGTATCTCTGATCACTCGCAATCAAACTCGATCGCTCCTGATCGCTTTTGATCTCGCCCGATTAATCACAATCTATGTAGATCTGTTTAATCTCATTAAATCGTTTAAAATTTAAAAATTTTGACCATACTGATGAATCCATAGCGTCTAAAAATCTTAAGATACACCTGTGCCTTTAATTAGTTTTCTCTAATACCACTTGTTGAGTCATCAATTTTCGAACGCAAACAGAAGTATCACCATGCATACACCAAAGAAAATATCACGCAAGAATTTATATGGTACGGTACAATCTGCCTACATTAATGGGTGCGAGAGATAATCTATTATAATCGTAGAGCATACAATTTTGAGATAAAAAATACTCCAAAACTTGACACCTATGACCCGAGCCCTGAAATAAACTTTGTTTCCCCGCTAAAGGGTTACTCATGTGTCTCGAGTATTTTTTCATCTCTCCCTACATCTCTACCTTTTTTGATTAAACTCTTCACAAACTTATTAAAACTATAAGGCTTATATTTATAAGCAGACTCAAAAACTCTAACCGCCATATAATTATGAAACCATAAAACCCTAGCAGCCATATAACTATGAAACCCTATTTATATGAGTCCGCAGAATATAACACACAAACACCCAATAAATCTTTACCTTGGCTTGAATTATGCAAATCATCCTAAAGACAACTGGTGTTGATGTCGATTTTGCCGTTGTCGTCAATCTGCCACACTCAATCCAGCATAACCCGCACCTCTACACTAAGATGCCTAACATCTATTCGTTGAGGTGTCTATCGTCACTCCACATATTTGCTGGGATGTAATAATTGTCAATCATCTGTCGATTCAGGAAATTGCTTTATAATTTTGCTCGACCTGCAACTGATCTTGATAGTCAGTGCATCATCTTTTGCCTCGTACACCATACTAAGTCATTGCTTCTTTTCCCATCTTTTTCTGTGCAAAATAAATATTTTTGATTTATACGGTATAAAATCAAAAAATTATACCTTGCTCCACTCATCTACTACGGCTTTGAATCTTTAACCATTGACTCTAATACGATTTGTTGGGATTAGGACACCAATATCCGAACAAGAACAAAAGTATATCCATACGCACACCAAAAAAAAAAATCACGCAAGGAAGACCCTAAAACCCAAGCCTCCCATATAATTATAAAATCTTAAAACCCAAACCTCTCATATAATTATAAAACCTTACACATATTAGATTTCTTATGAATTCATTACTGCAGTCTATTCCAAATACATGTAAATAAAATACTAATTATATGAATTCGCAGAATATAAGGCATACATCCAACACTAAGTTTGTAGAAAATTGGTTGAATACCAATTAATGATACACATGATGTTTGACATTACTAAAATTAATAATTTATAAATTGTAATAAAAACTGTAAGTGCTTGATAATATATTTGCTTGTAATTGAAAAAAAAAACAATAATTATTACATGTAATAGAAGTTGTGAGTACTTAAAAAATTATAACTTAATGCTAAAATTAATAGCAAAAAGCTAAAAATTAAACTAATTTTTTTGCCAAACACCATCAGTGATTTGGATCCTCTCATTTAAAAAAAAGTATATATATATGGAGACCTTTTTACTTTTTCGTTATAAAACTTATAGCGAACTGATTTTAATAGCTCAAAATTATCATATTATAAAGTTGTGCTTGAGGTTCCAATAATAGTAGGATAAGTTTATATATAAAATTTTTGATGCGACAATTGTGTAGATGTCAAAAATTTAATTACTAAAATGAAACAAATAATTTTATTTTTACTTTTACTAACTTTTCTTAATTTTTTACCTTTACAACTTAATAAACTAATAATGTTGTATTTTTAATTAAGTGTCTTAAAACAGAATTATTAATTAATAATTAAATTATCGACAAATTAACTAGCAGATTTGTTGTGATTTTTATATAGTAATATTCTAACTATGGACAAAGTTTGAAGCAATCAACGGTTTCGATTGAATTGATATTAGAAAAGTAGTAATGCATTTCGGATTGGAGAAAAAGGTAATTTGCGTAGTTGTGTAAACACAACAAAGCGTGAACTTTTTTTTCGCTGATGGTGTTTAAATTTTCTCGGTACTCTTGATATTTTAGTTTGTTATTTTATTTAATAATAGTTTTTTCCTCTTTGTTACTAATGAAGTTGATTGAAGTTGAGATTTTTTCTTCTATTTTTTTACATGGATTATTTTTAAAAATAAAGATTAAAATTAAGTATTAAAATACTTGAGCAATTTTAGTTTTTCTTTTGATCTATGTAACTTTATACACGGGTTATTCCTAGTTATTTAACAACAAGAAATGAACCTTATTATTGCTAAATTGAGGGCTTAATTGATAACTAATTTAAAAGTCATTTTTTATATTTTTATATTTTAATAAAAAAATTATATTGTATTTAAAGTAGATTAATTGATAAATTAAATTTTAAAGTATCTTTTTAAGTAATAATTAATTAAGAGTTCCATTTTAGTAAACTTGTTTTGAGATAGGTTTTCATCACTAATTGAATAACCCAATAAATCTTACTTTTAAATATTATCAAAATAATAGACATATATACCATTTGCACATGCAACATGTTACATATATATAGACTATATATATTCTTTCTTTTTTATGTGATTATGATTTTTAAATGGTCATTATTTACGCAAATATATTCCTGCTATATTTGAAGAAATTACCATTTACATCATTATCTATTTCATTATGATTTTGGCATTCCTTTATAATGGCTATTATTTACGCTAATATATTCCTGCTATATTGGAGGATATTTACATCATTATTTAGTTCATTGTGATTTTGACTTTTCTTTATACATATAACATGTTATGTATATATAGACTATATATATACTTTCTTTTTTTATGTAATTTTAAATTTCAAATGGCTATTATTTATGTCAATAGATCCTTATAATTATGATAATATTATAAGAGTATAGTGTACTCACACATAGCGATGAGAACATTTTTAGTTCCCAGCTACCGTGAACTTTATTTTACATTATTAACGTGAATTTTAGTTCCTTATTCTCATTACGCAATACAATTAGTGTCATGATTATATTATGATGTTATGAGTGTAAGCCACATAGTTAAATGAGAAATAATATTATCATTTTGTACAATATCTCATTATTGTTTGCATTTTATTATTGTGAATACTTGTTTAAAACAATGTGAACATTTTAACAGATAAAACAGTAAAAGTAGAATTTTACATTATTAATGTGAATTTTTGTTCTCAATTCTTATTACATAATACATTTATTATTTTAATCATGGTATAATATTTTGTATATTAGAAATCTGGAGGTAATAAGAAACGAGTTTATTATTTTGAAACATAATAATGAGAACACTGTAAGACTATCATAATGCAACATGATAACTTATATGGTAATGACAAACACAGAACAAAATGTTTGATTGGCAATTAACTTAAAAACTGTTTGTCTTTATTTATTTTTTTGTATTTTTAGTTAAAAAGTTAAATTAGGTTCATAATAGTTTATTTGGAAAATTAGATTTTAAGCAAGATTTTTAAAATTAGTTAATGGGGTAAAAAAATAAATTTTTTTACTATTTGGTTTAAATTAGACACCATTGTCATTTCATATAATTGAATATAATGATATATAATGATCATATATATAATTGATATTAATTGGTAATAAATAAGTTATTAAATAAGGATATTTAGAATGTGATAAGAGTTTAAATAAAATTTTAGAACAATTAATATTTTGATTTAATTTTTAATTTAATTTTTTTTCTTTTTTACCAAGACAACTATGTTGATTTTTTTTGGTTGCATTTTTAGCCAAAAAATATAAAAAACTTGAAAAGTTGAAATTTAAATAGAATATTATGAGAGTTTGTGTTTTGATTTGACTTTTTAGTTTTTTAAATTTTTATTTTTTTGCCAAACGGGGCAATCTTGCTTTTTGGTGTTTTTAACCAAAAAGTCAAGGTTGCCAATCAAGGTATTAGTGTCTCTTTGAGATGTCTAAAAAATTTAACTTTTAAGAGGTTTAACATTTAAAAAAAAAGAATAATAAAAGTTAAATTATTTGAAATAATTTTTAGTAGTAGATTTTTTGGTTTTTATTAAAATGTCTAAAATGTCTTACTTTTTTAGCTTTTAAGTTCTAGTATTTAAGATAATGGCACGATTTTTTTTGTTTATTTTTGTGAGTAGAGTTGATATTATAAAATTTAGTTTATTAGTTTATTTTGGGTTATTTTTATTTTTTAAACTATTTTAACATTTTAATAAAAAAATTACTTTTTCAGCTCGTCCCGATGAGAAAAGTTAAAAATTATAATAATTTAACTAAATAATTAAAAAAATACTAAAAATAAAAATAAACTAAAAAATTTAAAAAAAAAAACAATTATTCGAAACAAGGCTAAATTTGACTAAAATAATTTCAGATCATGTAAAAATGGTTGGCGCTGTAATAACCGCTACAATTATTTACAACACAAAAATGCAATAATTCTGAAAGCACCAGAGAAAAAAGAATGATGAAAATGGATTTTTTTACATCTTTAGCACAATCTATACATTTAGAATTGATCCATAATTTATTTAATTGAATAAATGTATCTAGAAAATAGTCGATTCCAAGTGAATTCTCCTTAAACACACATGTCGTAATATTTTATTTTGCAATTGATGAATCAGTTTAGAAAAGACCTAAAATTAAGAATTTATCAATAAGTAATGCTATCTCAATACCCAAGTAAAGGGCCACTGTCCTACTAATGAAAAAGACGATCTCATTAACCGTCCTCATCAATTCTAAAAGTACCAACGAAAAAAGAAAGATAGAAATGAGTTTTTTAGATTTTTAGCACAATTCATATATTTAGGCTCGATTTAAAATTTATTTAATTGAATAGATGTATTTAGTGAATAGTCGATTCAAAATGAATTCTCTCTAAATACACATGTCATAATATTTTTTGTCACAATTAACAAATTAATCTCGAAAAAACTTAAAAGTTAAGAATTTATCAATAGCTAATGTTGCGGCAATACCCAACCAAAGGGCTGTTGCGTAACCAATCAAAATCAAAAAGACGGTCTCATTAACCGTCCCCATCATCCATCATGCCTAAAAGCTGGAATTTTAATGGGCTCATCTCACCTTGATAATGAATGAATAGGTACAACTTAGAGCTCCATTGACAACTACTTTAAAAATTAATTTTTTTTACCTTTTTAATTTTTTAGTTGAAAAATTAAATTAAATTAAATTTAAAGTAGGTTATTTGATAATTAAACTTTTAAGCTAGTTTTTTTTAAAGTTGGTTGTATGGGTAAAAAGCTATTTTTTTAATTTTTGTTCAAAATAGACAATTTTATTCTTCTATATTTTTTATATTAATAATTATATGTAGTTGGTAGTGATAGTTAATGAGTTACGAATAAGGGATATTATTATATTTTAAAAATAGTTGAAATTTAAATATAATATTCAGAGAGTTTGTATTTTGATTTGACTTTTTAATTTTTTAATTTTTTAATTTTTTGCCAAACGGGCAACCTTGCTTCTTAGTGTTTTTAGCTAAAAAGTCAAAATTTCCAATCGAGGCCTTAATGTCACTTTGAGATGTCTAGAAAATTTGACTTTTAAGAGGTTTAACGTTTTAAAAAAAGGAATAAAAAAAGTTAAATTATTGGAATAATTTTTTGTAATAGTTTTTTTGCTTTTTATTAAAATATCTAAAATATCTTACTTTTTTAGCTTTTAAGTTCTAGTGTTTAGGATAATGACACTTTTTTTTTTTGTAAGTAGGGTTGATTTTTTTATGTGAAGATATTATAGTAATTTTATTTGAAAGAAAGTTAAGGTGTTTAGGATATATATTTGATAGGCTTTAGAGTTTTAATGAAATTTGACAACTTCTTAGACAAAATCCAATTTGATTATATTTGATATTTTGAGTCCTATTATGCTCAGAATTTTATTTGAGTTAATATACCTCAAGGTACAAGTTGTGAAGCTGTGAGGACAAGTTTTTAAAGCAATGGATAAAAAATGGGGTCTCCAAAAAGCTTGAAGAATCTCAAGTCTCCTATCACACTTGGGATACATGCACACTTACTTGAATTGGTCATGGCGTAACTTGAGAAGTCACATTGGTTTGGGCTTCTATTCATGGATTACATGATAAAATGAATGAGTTCGAAAAGAAGCTGTGATTAGAAAAAGAGACACACTGTTAGTTTTTCTGACAACAATTATTTTAGACTCCGAAAAAAAGTATTTTGACTTGAATAAAATTCTTTGAAGTGTCTTTCTTCAACCAGAAATGTCTTCTCGGTTTCTTCTATTATAAATGGAAGTTATACTCGAGTTTAGAAGATACAGAGAGATACATTGTAAGGCGCTAATGCGTTCACACATGCTCGCAAGGCGCCCAAGCGCCTTGAGCCAGTGTTTTGCAAGCTTTTTGTCTTGAACCCTAGTCGTATATAGGCTTTTGTTTTTTCTCGTTTTTGGGTTACCAAAAATAAATTTGAGAGCTTTGATTGACAGATTTGACCCCACATCAGAAAGGGTGAGAGAGCTCCTAGACTATAAATGGAAATCTTGGACCCCTATATAGTAATAAGGCATTTTTTCAAGTGGTAGAGACCCTAGCACAACTTAGTTAAGTGTGCTTGAGCGGGACCAATGCAAGGATGGAGACCTCCTAGGAAAAATAAAATCGTGAGAGTTTTACCCAAAGCGGACAATATCGTTGCCACGAAAAGGGTCGAGGTGTTACAAATGATATTAGAGCCGACTCTCCTCATCTTCGAGTGTGGGCCCCTACAGTCTTGCGTGTCATGTGGACGGGTTACTGAGTGGGCAGGTTGATAAGGACTAGTAGGCTATTGGAGCTGGCAGGCTACTGCACGGGGATGTGCAGCCCTAAAAGGGTGAGTTGCGATATTCTGGTATCCCACATTGGAAATGGGGAGTGAGTTCTTGACTATAAAAGAAAAATCTTAGACTTTTGCATAGCAACGAGGTTTTTTTCAAGTGGTAGAGACCATAACAGAACTCCATAGTTAAGCGTGCTTGGACATGAGCAATGCAAGGATGGGTGACTATCTGAAAAAAAATAAAATCGTGAGGGTTTTTTTTCCAAAGCAGACAATATATCGTTGCCACGAGAAGGGTCGGGTTGCTACATTTGACCCCTTTGACTTCTATCCATCTTGTCAATCTTTTGTCAACTCTCTTATAGCAATCTAGGTGCATATCATCTCCTTGAAGTGTACTCATAACCTAAATTATATTATTCACTTACACATTATTCTTTGTACACTTTGGTCATTTATTATCACTTAAAACTTGCTCGGATAACATCTTAATCATCAAGTTACATAGATCGGGAAGTTGAAACGACTTAGATCTGTGGAATCAAGAAGGAGTTTAGGGAGCCGTCTCAAGTAAAGAAATTAGGTCGTAATTTGGGTAACGGGTGTAATTCCTTTATTCTTTTAACTTGTATTTTTTTTATTCATAATGAAAATTGCTTTGTATGTTGGTGTCGTGATTTTTATTCTGGGTTCTATTCAAGAGTTTTCACATTATGTCTTGTATCATTCTCTCATGAATGTTGGTTATTTATTTATCAAAACTAAATAATTTTTTTAATTATAAATTATCTAACAATTAATCTATTACCCCTTTTAGGATTAATCAGGTCTCGTTACATAATTTCAATTACACTTTGCACATGGCTACTACATTGAAGTGAATGGGCAAATTAGGTGTTTTAATTGAATCTTGTCTTGCAAGACACATGCAAATGTTGTTTAACGGCATACAAAAAAAAAAGGGAAATTATTTATAGATTATCCTTTGCATTTCTTCTTTTGAAGCAATGAAGAGTATTTTTTTTTTGTGGGTTAGGAAAATTTAAGGCATTTATTTAATTTTCTTTGCTAACCCTAAAACAAATGTGTATAATCAATTCTACTAGCATTCAACATGTGTTAGACAAAAGTAAAAATAGATTAATTAATTAGGCATTTTAGAGCACAAACGTAATTTAAGAATCTTATAATTTTATTTATTATATTTTATTAATATTAAAATAAGTTTATTATAAAAATATATCTTTGCTACTGGCAACAAAGATTTATTTTTTATCGACTTTCGTTGTTTTGTAATAGCTTTACATTTATTGCTAAATGTCATGGCCGGCCCTGAGGGCAAGCCAATCAAGCTGTTGCTTTGGACCTAAATTTTTTTTGTTAAAATTCAGGATCCTATTTGGATTTAAATTTAATATAATTATGGTAAAAAAATTATATTATGATGATCTTGAATGGATCACAAATGGTAGTTACTATAATTTGTATGTCTTTTGTTTTAAGTTCAAATCTCTTCTATTTTTTTAAATTCTGTTTTTAGGTTGTAACAATCTCAATGTTATTTTAAGTTATCGAGAATTTTAATTATTTAAAATGCTAAATAATACGAATAGAATATAAAAATCAGAAGTTACGATCAAAATATACTAATTAAGTCATAACTTTCTAATCCTAAATTGTTAATTCTTATTTTGTCAATTGTAATTAAACACAAAATATTGAATAAAAATATTATTTTATTCTTAAAAAGTTTATAAAATATAAGTTAAAAGTTTGATAAATAAGTGGTTTATGTTGTATTTAATTTTTTTTGTAAATTTAATTTTGTTGAAATATGACAACAAACATATTTAGTCTATTTAAATGTTTATAATTAATTTTAAAATTTATTGGGGTCCTATATCTCAAACTCGCTTTGAACCCCGAAATGTTTAGGGCCAACCCTGATCAATCCGAACACATATTCACCTTATGTGAGAGGAATATCCTATGTGAGAAGAATGTGTATATGTAATAAAACTCATCTCATATCGTTGTGCAGTCTTTCAAATTTGACAACCATGCATTCTTGCTCATCTAAGTAGCTAAAAGGATCATACCAATGCACAATGGTAAAATTGAATTGTTAAATTTGATTTTTACCATAATTATTTAAATATTAAAACATAAAACACTAAACTTAACTTTTTTTAAAAACTAATTTGATTTATTTTTTATTCAAAAGTAAATAAAAAAAATTAATCATGCACCGTAGATCTCTATTCCTTTGCTATAGTTCTTACTTTAATAGTTTAATATAACTAATATAATTGAAGCTAAACCTGTAATTTTTTAGAGCTATATTTGAAATTTGAATTTATTTAAAAAAAAGGAGAGAGTGTATCATTACATATATTTCTTTGGGGTGCACTGATTAAGAATGGGGCTGAGGCCCAGACCCTTTGAGAGGCCCAGTCCGTTTCCAACGGGACCCATGCCTCTGATTAGCTAAAAGGAGTTGATCAGGGGAAATTCAGCCTATGTTGGTCTAATATATATATATATTTTTTTTTTTTGTTTTTTGCTTAAAAACTTATTAAAAAGTCTATTAATTTAGTTTCCTATTAAAATTAATTAACTTTTTTCACATCTTTTCACATATAATTTTTTATAAAAATGTAAAAAAATCAAAAAACTTACAAAAAAAAATAAATAAATAAATTAAGCCAAACACAAGCTACTATCCTGATAAGGGGCGGCACGTCCCTTGTACAATGTGCGTGAGTTTCGAGAGCTAATTGGAGTAGTACATTTCTAACAAATTGTACAGCGTGATGAAGGTTTCAAGTATTATCATTTACATTTTTTTTCTCTCTCAAATTGCTTGGCTATTGCTCTCGCTCAGTTGTATAACTAACTTCACCGTCAAAGAAAATTTTGTCGGAATCTCTCCAACACCCATCCTAACTGTTTGTTCGAGTGATTGCAGATAGAAATTTTTGTCGGAATTTCTCTAATTAAAATGTTTCAATTTGCTAAATTACCTAAACTATATTTTGAAATCTCATAAAAAAAAAACCTTAATCCAACCAGCTAGACTTAATAATTAGTCGATTGACAATAAATTTTAAAAAACATTTATTTATGAAAAATAGTTATTTAAAATAATTTGATTTTAGTTCTAATTGTTGTGTACGATTCACTTCTCATTTTCATTAAAAGAGAACCATTTTTAATTGAATTGGAATATTTATATATTTTCTTAAAAGTCATTTTATCAATTTTAGACTAAACAAATATATTAAAGAAAATAAAATTAGTTTAAGCTAAAAAAATAAGTATAAAACTATGCTTATTGCATTTTAATATAAAAAATCAAATATTTAACTATGAACGCGTTATTAAAAAACGGGGGTATTAGAAAAAAGGCTACTCAATTTTTTTTGTAACTACTACTAAATTAAGTGAGGGCCAACACTTTATATTTAGTTTTCAATTTCAAATTTTTTAGTAACAGTTTAGGCCAAATTTGTGTGGATTGATATGCATTTGATAAAATTAAGTGTTTTGAGTTTTAAAAATAGAGAACCAAAACCAAACTACAATCAAACCAATTTTTTGAATTAGTTATGGTTGGGTTTCACAACTATAATAGTTCGATTCTAGTGTCAAAATTTTTGAAATCACTATTAACGATTCATTTCTTAGTTTTACTTATAACCAAATTAATTCGATCTCTGTGCATCTATACTATATTATTAAAAGAGAACTGAAGCTGGTGTTTTGAAGTTTTGTATATTTTTTATTGCCAAAACTATCCTATTCAATATATAATTTTTACATTCTAATTGTGTTTATTTTTCACTAACTAGAAGGGTAAATATGGTATTTTCATCTCCATGTACATCACAAACTCAAGTAATTGCTCCCATGGGCAGTTTTTATAACAACTTAACAATGCATCTCCTAAATCACAAATGCGCGCATATCCAAGCGATCAAACGATACCATGGACCAAATAACTTTTTGAACGTGTAAAATCATGGTATGAACGATGACAGTTTCTCATGATATGAAAAAATAATAATAATATTTCAGCACTTTTGAAATTAGTAATAAAGATAAAAAAAAATTAAGTATAAAGATAAAAAAAAATGTATATTTCAAAAAAAAAACTTCATTTTGAAATTAATTTCTTTTGTTTTTTTTCTTTAAAAAAATGTAAAATTAAAAATAACTATCATGCTTCACTTTTTTGTTTGTTTTTTTGTTTTTTTGTAATGAGGGAAGAAATTAATAATCATTCTTATGTGATATCTTGAAGACTTGAACAGTACTAAAGATAAAAAGGCTAAATTTTTTTTTTCAAAAAAATCACTTTAAAATTTGTTTAAAAAAATATAAAACAAACAAAAAAAGAAATAACTGTAAAAATTTGTACCAAAAAAATTGTAGAAATTTGTTTAAAAGGTATATAACAAACCCTAAAACACTTGATTACATTGCAAAATAATACGCAGAGGTTACTACTTTTAAAATTTAGTATTTTAGATTTTCTGTTTTTATTAATGTCATTGGTTGATAATTTTTTTCTAATTATTTTCTTTTTTCTGTTTTATATTTTCCATTTTGCTCATGTGAATTGTTTTTAGGATTCTAAGTTGATAGTGGTGTTTCTTTTCACTTGAAATTATTGTATGTGAATTATTAATATAAAAATAAAAATAAAAATAAAAATAATATATATAATTAGATTTTATAATATTAAATATATATTTTATTTTTAAATATTTTAAATTAATTTAAATTACACACACAGTGCCTCACCGCTAGTCCCTTAATTATTGTGCTGTAATATTTCTGAAAGTTACATAATCATAGTGGGCCACCACTTAACCAGGCCAGCAATGAATATTATTTCCATTTGGACCATTTAGGGTATTTCGTTAGCCGTTGGGAGGTTGGTTACGTTGACGATAAATTATTCGGTGTAGGGAACACCTACTTTATGTTGAAGTAGTAGTCTGGTTACTATTTAAGAAAAAAATTTAAATATTAGTTATTTTTTTAAAATTTTATAAAAAATTTAATTTTATAATTTTTATTTTAAGAGATTTAATTTTATTAAATTTAAAATAATTATATTATATTTAATTTAATACTATTTAAGAGTTAATTTTTTTTCGTTTTAGATAAGCGAAAAAATTCAACTGATATATTTATCACGCACTCATAAATGTTGGGAATGGA